>VKOC01016277.1:0-165487 GCA_009364415.1 Spea multiplicata
CCGAAGGAGGGCTTGTCTGCCGTGTGCCCCGAAGGAGGGCTTATCTGCCGTGTGCCCCGCAAGTGGGCTTATCTGCCGTGTGCCCCGCAAGTGGGCTTATCTGCCGTGTGCCCCGCAAGAGGGCTTCCTGCCAAGTGACTTGCCTTGTATATATTCATATTGTTGTACCATCGTATCCAATACAACTCTTAATCCGCATCTCCTGTCTGTGGTTTCTTTCCGACGCCTGTCTGTACTGACCCCAAGTCCCTCGTATCCCCTGCACCTGGGCTCCCTAACAACCTGTGTCCTCGGTTCGTGACAATAAATGAGGAAAGTAAAACAGTAGTTAGATTAAAATCAAAAGAAGAAAGGTATGTAGAAGAGAATAAAGGTGTAGCTGACTGCCTCAATGAATATGTCTGTTCAGTTTTTAAAAATGAAAATGAGGAAAAGGGACCTCAGTTAGGGAAAAAGACTAAGTCATTTGATACATGTGAGTTTATCGAGGCGGAGGTTCTACTTCAGTTGTCTAAGGTAAAGACAAATAAGTTGTTGAGGCCTGATGGGATACACTCCAAGTTATTAAAAGAGCTTGGTGGTATACTTGCAAAACCGTTAACGGATTTAGTTGGTAATGGGAGCTATCCCAGGGGATTACATCTGTAATGGGGAAATTAATTAACTATGTTAAAGGATAGGACTGTTGAACATCTGAAGTCACATGGGTTTCAAGATCAAAAGAAACATGGGTTTACCTCAGGAAGATCATGCCCAAACTAATCTTATTGATTTTTTTTGATTGGGTGACTAAAGTAACTGATTAAGGTAGTGCAGTAGACATTGCGTATCTGGATTTCAGTAAGGCCTTTGACACTGCCCCACATAGAATGGGGCACCTCAGGGATCTGTACTTGGCCCCATTCTCTTTAATATTTTTATTAGTGATATTGCAGAAGGTCTAGATGGAAAGGTTTGTCTTTTTGCAACAGGGATGATGTACCTGGAGGGAGAAGCCAAATGGCAAATAATTTAGGTAAACTGGAAAAATGGTCAGAGCTGTGGCAACTGTCATTTAATGTGGATAAATGCAAAGTAATGCACCTGGAGCATAAAAACCCAAGGGCAGAGTATAGAATATTTGGTACTGTCCTAATCTCAACGTGTGAGGAAAGGGATTTAGGGGTAATTATTTCTGAGAATTTAAAGGTAGGTAGAAAATGCAATAGAACAGGAGGAAATGCTAGCAGAATGCTTGGTTGTATAGCGAGAGGTATTAGCAGTAGAAAGAGGGAAGTGCTCATGCCGTTGTACAGAGCACTGGTGAGACCTCACTTGGAGTATTGTGTACAGTACTGGAGACTGGATCTCCAGAAGGATATAGATATGTTGGGGAAAGTTCAGAAAAAGGCTACTAAAATGGTTCATGGATTACAGGATAAAATTTACCAGGAAAAGTTAAAGGATTCTAACATGTATAGCCTGGAAGAAAGACGTGACAGGGGGGATATGATAGAAACATTTAAATACTTAAAGGAAATCAACACAATAAAGGAAGAGAGTTTCTTTAAAAGGAGAAACAGTACCACAACAAGAGGACATAATCTTATGCTAGAGGGGCATAGGTTTAAATATTACATTACGGAAAGGTTAGTGGAGACATGGAATAGCCCTCCAGCAATATGGTAGTTGTTAATACACTAGTGAACAAATTGTTTTTCCGTCACACACAGAATAAATATACATATTCATATGTTGTCTTTGATTTTAACAAACTAGAGTACAGTTTAATTTAAAATACCTCTTAATTTACTACAAATTGTTGTGTAAACTGGGCCTGTCACCACACCAGATGCACCTGCCCTCTAGTTGTCTCAGTCAGAAATACAAACAAATATATTGAATCAATTAGAGATAGGAAGTGCACTCCTAAATTGATTCAATATATAGTAATGGCCAAAAGTTTTGAGAATGACACAAATATTAATTAATTATTAATTAATGCTGCCTCAGTTTAGATAATGGCAATTTGCATATACTCCAGAATGTTATGAAGAGAGATCAGCTGAATTGCAATCAATTGCAAAGTCCCTCTTTGCCATGGAAATGAAATTAATCCCCAAAAAACATTTCAGCTAGGGTGACCACATGTCCCAGATTGCCCGGAACAGTCCCGCAATGGGACTTTAAGTCCCGGCTCCCGTAATTTAAATGCTGTCTTTTTTTTGGACGTGGAGGAGAGAGAGGGGTGCAACCACTCAGCACCCCTCAGTCTCCTCCGCAAGGCCTCTAGCTCGGTCACAGTGCCGGCATGTCATGCTGAGCGCCGGAATTTGACGTCAGAGCAGGGAGACAGAGGCCTCTCACTACAGGACTTCTAGAAGGTAAGTGAACTACAAAGGGGGGGAAGGGTAGATAATGTGAAGGGGAGTAGATGCGGTAATAAGTGAGAAGGGAGGGAGAAGATAGTGAGAAAGGGGGAGATAGTGAGAAAGCGGGAAGAAGTAGATAATGAGAAAGCGGGTAGTACGAATATTGAAATAAATAAAGAGTGAGAATGAGTGAGAGAATTAATGAATTAATGTGTGAATGAATGGCGTGAATAAGTGAGAGAATGAATGATTAAGGGGTAGATGAATTATGTGAATAAGTGAGAGAATGAAATAATTAATATGTGGATGAATTGTGTGAAAGAGTTACAGTATGAATTAATGTGGGGATGAATTGTGTGAATGAGTGAGAGAATGAATGAATAAATGTGTTGATGAATTGTCTGAATGAGGGAGAGAATTCATGAATTTGTAAGAGTGCATTAATGAATATCTGTAAATAAGTTGTGTGAATGAGTTAGAGAATAAATGATTGTGTGAATTAATTATGTGAATGAAAGTGTGAATTAGTGAGTGACTGTTAAAGTATTTGTGTGTATCATAGATGTATAATTGATTTGTGGAAAGGCAAACATAGCACAAGCAGGGTGTTTGAGCCTTGGGAACCAAGATGACACAGGCAGTGTGTTTCAATTGATCTATACATGCAAAGCTGTATTTGTGTGTTAATGTGTTGATCTATACCTGCTATGCTATGTTTCCATACATTATTTATGTATACCTGCAAATATAAGGTTTGTATGTGTTATTCAGTTGATCTATACATTCAAAAGCCGTTTTATGTGTTGTTTATTTGATCTATACCTATTTTTTTGGTGTTGGAGTAGAGGGAGTGATTGCATGCTAGGGAGTGGGGCCCAAGGAAATGCTTATGTACGTTCCAATTTCTTCAAGTTAAGATGTATTGGCAGCAGGGTCTAATATTTATATATATTGGCAGCAGGGGTAATATTGATATAAATTGACAGCAGGAGCTAATATTAATAAATATATCGAAAGCAGGGTCTAATATTAATATATATCGGCAGTAGGGGCTAATATCAAAGCCAGCCAGTTCAGCTGTTATTTCGAAATCATATTTCAATCATAGTGTTTACTTATAAATAAGTACATATTATGTAGTTAAAATGCATGTCTAGCGCATATATATATATAGTATATATATACATACACACCTGTGTGTGTGATCTCATGTGCTTCATAGTGTGTCCCTGAATGGCAGAAATAAAATGTGGTCACCCTAATTTCAGCCCTACCCCATAACCCCCTGCTGACATCATGTCAGTGATTGTCTTGTTAACACATGTGAGAGTGTTGACATAGACAAGGCTGGAGATCTCTGAAGAGCAGCCACAAGCACCATCAGTAAATGGCGTAGCCGCCATTCACAGGATGGCAGCGCAAACTGTCAATCAATGAGTTCACATAGGGTCTATCCTAACTCTCAAAGGTATTGCAGTCAACCATGCAAGTCAATGGAGCCCAGCTCACTAATCACACTGTGATTAGTAAAATTAAAAAAAATAAAAAAACAATTAGAGCTATATGTTCAAAAAACTTGTTGCGTAGAAAGAGTTATAAAATTGGCATTTTAAATGCCCACGAGTGCCTAGTTTAAGAAATGTATGATTTGATGGGGTGAATCGAATTGGCCAGCTTCAAAGATGTCCCAGATATGGGACATGGGAACAGACTGACCAGATGTCCGAATACCAAAAAATGCACACATCACAAAGGGGGACCTTTACCTCCCAGATAACCCAACATACCCATGCATGGGGGATATCACTGTACTCAGGAGATGTTACTGAACACATATTGGGGTGTTGTTTGACAGTGATATATACCAGGAGAGGTAAATTCACACCTGAAGTACAATGTGTATGGAAAAAATACACACATACTTATCTGTGTTTTCTGATGACACAAAATTAGGTAAGGTTATAAAGTCTGATCAGGATGTAGAGTCTCTTCAGAATGATTTGGATAAACTAGGGGACTGGTCGAATAAGTGGAAGATGAGATTCAATATAGATAAGGTATTGCAATTTGGTACCAAAAATACGTATGCAACTTACACTCTTAAAGGCATTGCATTGTGAAAAGCAGAAAATGAGAAGAACTTAGGTAATTGTAGACCATAGACTTAGCAACAAAGTGCAGTCAGCGTTTGCAAAAGCCAGTAAGGTATTAGCATGCATAAAGAGTAGTATTAAATCATGAGATGAAAATATAATTTTACCTCTTTGAGGTAAAGCCTCACCTTGAATATGCAGTTCAATTTTGGGCACCAGTTTTAAAAAAGGATGCTATAGAGCTGAAAAACGTTCAGAGGTGGGCTACAAAGTTAATTAGAGGAAATGAGATTTTAGTTATGAAGAAAGACTAGAAAAACTGAACTTATTTTCACTTGAAAAGAGACATCTAAGAGGGGATCTGGTCAAATTGTACAAATACATACAAGGTCATACGGCTCTCTAGTGATCTATTCACCAAGAGGTCTCTACAAAAGACACGGGAATTGAGGGAAGGAGATTTCAGCATCAGCATAGGAAAGGGTTCTTCACAGTGAGAACAATAAGAATATGGAACTCTCTGCCTAAGGATGTTGTATTATCTAACTCTGTGGATATTTTTAAGAAAGCTTGGATGCTTTTCTGGTTACGCATTGCATAAAGGGCTATCAACTGCTAAAAGGACAGTCGTATTAGGAAGTTGATCCAGGGAGTAATCTGATTGCCGCTATGGAATCAAGAAGGATTTTTTTTCCCTTGTTGTGGCATAATTCGTAATTGCCCCAAGTAGGGTTTGTTTGCCTTCTTTTGGATCAACTTTAGAACTAGGTATGTGTGAAAGGTTGAACTTGATGGACTGGAGTCTTTTTTCAACCTACTATACTATACTATGCTAACCCTGAAAAATGTTAAAAGAGCCTTTGTGTACTATGAAAAATGTCCTTAAGGGGTTAAAAGGAGGGTGGTTCTTGAAATCAGTATTCTTCCTTTGTAAACCATGGTTACCTGCAAACCATGTGCTGTCATCATTGCTTTGCACAAAAAAGGGTTTCACAGGCAAAAATATTGCTGCTAGTAAGCTAAAATCATTTATCGGATCAAGAACTTCAAGGAGAGAGGTTCAATTGTTGTGAAGAATGCGTTGGGGCGCCCAAGAAAGTCCAGCAAGCGACTTTGATTCAGCTGCGGGATCGGGGCGCCACCAGTGCACGCACAGTGAGGTGAAGACTTTTGGAGGATGGCCTGGTGTCAAGAAGGGCAGCAAAGAAGCCACTTCCCTCCAGGAAAAACATCAGGGGCAGACTGATATTCTGCAAAAGGTACAGGGATTGGACTGCTAAAGACTGGGGTAAAGTTGTTTTCTCTGATAAATCCTCTTTCTGATTGTTTGGTGCATCCGGAAAAAAAGCTTACCCGGAGAAGACAAGGTGAGCACTACGATCGCTCCTGTATGATGCCAACAGTAACGCACCCTGAGACCATTCATGTGTGGGGTTGCTTCTCAGCCAAGGGAGTGGGAACGCAGCCATGAATAAAGATTGGTACCAACGCATTCTTCAAGAGCAACGTCTCCCAACCATCCAAGAACAGTTTGGTGATGAACAGTGCCTTTTCTAGCATGATGTAGCACCTTGCTCTAAGGCAAAAGTGATAACTAAGTGGCTCAGGGAACAAAACATCAAAATTTTGGGTCTATGGCCAGGAAACTCCTCATATCTTAATCCCATTGAGAATTTATGGTCAATCCTCATGAGGTGAGTGGACAAAAAAAATACCCACACATTTTGACAAACTCCAAGCATTGATTATGCAAGAATGGCCAGCCATCAGTTAAGAGGTGGCCCAGAAGTTAATTGACAGCATGCCAGGGTGGATTGCAGAGGTCTTTCCATAAACGTAATGTACCCTGATTATAAGACGACCCCCCAAATCTGAATATTAATTGAAGAAAAAAAAAGAAAAAGCCTGAATATAAACGACCCTATAGGAAAAAAGTTTTACCAGTAAATGTTAATTCATGTAAACTTTCTTTTCAATAAAAGCTATGATTGAGAAAAATATTTTGGTTTTATTTCCTTCTATTTTTCCAACCTGCCCCCCAGTTATGCACATCTGCCCTAGAAATCCCTTATAGCCCCTATATACCACTGTGCCCTATGATATGCCTTTTAACCCTCTAAATGCCACTGTGCCCCATGATATGCCTTTTGACCCTATATGCCACTGTGCCCCTGATATGCCTTTTGACCCCCTATGTGCCACTCTGCCTCCAGAAATGCCTTATGCCCCCCGTTTAACACTCCCTCCCCTTCCCTCCTCCAAACTTACCGGTACTTAAGTCTTCTGTCATGTAGCCGGTACTGAGTCCTCTGTCATGTAGCCGAGGACAGGAGGATCCAGGTCCCCTGCAGCTGCGGGGGATCTGGATCTTAGTCGTCTCATAGTCAGACCTATTTTAGGTCTGATTATAAGACGACCCTGATTATAAGACGAGGGGTATTTTTCAGAGCATTTGCTCTGAAAAAAACCTTGTCTTATAATCGAGCAAATACGGTAATTGTCAATAAAAGCTTTTGACACTTATGAAATGCATGTAATTATACTTCAGTATACCATAGTAACATCTGACAAAAATATCTAAGAACACTGAAAGCCTGTGCATCAAGAGAGTAAGATAAGAACGGGCACTTCATGATATTTGTTACTAGATATTTTGTCAACCATAATTCTGGTTAAAAAAGGCTAAAACATTGGTATTCTTAGTTTCACCTGGAGGCTCTGGATATCATAGATATCATAGGCCTCTAGGGCAGCATCTGATAATTGCAGCATCTACTTGTAGAGGAACAGTATTTGGCTCCACACTTTCAACGGCCATTTTCTGTGTATTGGGATACCTCTATTTACTAATATGTCTAGCTTCACCACTGACTCAGCCCTGTCCCACTCCTGCTTTCTATAAGGACATGTCAGACTAACAAACACAATTTGTTCCCAGGAACAAAAATTGTATAATGACTGTAAATGTTTAGTTTTCTGTTTAAAATAAATAAAGTTTTAATTCTATCTTACTCTGCCAGATGGTGACCTTTTGTTAATTCACTGTGGAGGTAGAATTCAAATCTAAATTAGTCACTGACAAAGAAAAACATAGAGAGTATAATACATACAAAATAATGTGTTGTAATATCCTCTTTTTTTATATATAACATATTGTAATACCCAAAAGCACACACACTATTTCATGTGTAAAGAAGTTTTGCTCTGTGGGACTTATATTTAAGGGTTATGGGGAGCAGAAGCAGGGCAGTGCCAAGGCATGTGCATGGGGTGCACAGCACCTAGGCAGCATGGAGCAGAACTCATGAAAAATTTGCCTCGGCGCGCTGCTCTAACTGCGTTGGCGGGAGCATGAGGCCTCAGTCACTGTATATGACATCATATCCCGGTAGTGAAGCCGCGTCCACCCCGACGGTGCAGCAAAACTGAGGCCTTGCACTCCCACCACAGGACTTCAGCAAGGTGAGTGAATTAGAAAGGGGTAGAGATAGTGAGTTTATTTCTGCCATTCAGGTACACACTATGAAGCGCATAAGATTACACACACAGGTGTGTTGATATATATATATATATATATATATATATATATATGCGTTAAACATGCAATTTTAACTACATAATATGCACTTATCTCTTTGAAGCAAAGACCGTGATTGAAATATGATTTAAAAATAACAGCTGAACTGGCAGTTTTCATTCATTAATATTAGCCCCCGGTAAAAATAAAGATATATAAATATTAGCCCCTGCTGAAAATATATATAAATATTAGACCCTGCTGCCAATATATATATAAATATATATTTGCTCGATTATAAGAGGACCCTGATTATAAGACGACACCCCAAAATCAAAATATTAATTTAGGAAAAAAACAAAAAGCCTGAATATAAGACTACCCTATAGGAAAAAAGTTTTACCAGTAAATATTAATTCATGTAAATTATTTTTTCATGTTTAATAAAAGCTATGATTGAGAAAAATATATTTTTTAAATTTCCTTTTATTTGCCAACCTGCCCCCCCCAGTTATGCCACTCTGCCCCCAGAAATGCTTTATACCCCCCTATTTGCCACTCTGCCCCATGATATGCCTTATACCCCTATATGCCACTCTGGCATATAGGGGGTTAAAAGGCATATCATGGGGCTGAGTGGCATATAGGGGGTTAAAATGCATTTCTGGAGGTATATAGGCATATCATGGGGCTGAGGTCCAGAAATGCATTTTAACCCCCTATATGCCACTCAGCCCCATGATATGCCTTTTAACCCAGCATGTACTGGCTGCCTTGGCTTGATAGGAGTGTGATTGCTGTTAGCAGTTATATATATATAACTGCTAACAGCAATCCCACTCCTATCAAGCCAAGGCAGCCAGTACATGCTGGAACCTGGGGATGATGGGAGTGTGAGTACAGCCTCCCTATGCCATGCTAACACCCATCCCCTTACACATCCATGCTATCACACACACACTCATTCACAAACATTTAAATACTCATTCATTCCATTAATCACACATACTTCACACATTAATCACACATCAATCACACATCAAAAACCCTCCCCCACCCCCTTACCTGAACTGCAGATCTCTCACTCGAAGACTTCTGCAGGGGCCCGGCTGTGCGAGCAACTTCTCTGGCCCCGCCCCCAGAGGAGGGAGGGGGAGGCAGAATTACAGCTTCCTGTTCTCCTGCTTCTAGCAGAAGAGACGCTGCTCGCGACCAAAGCCCGGTAAGCAGCCTGGCCCCAGCAGACATTTTTGAGGTCTGATTAGAAGACGACCTCGATTATAAGACGAGGGGTATTTTTCAGAGCATTTGCTCTGAAAAAACCTCGTCTTATAATCGAGCAAATACGGTAAATTCAAGGGATATGACAAGACAAGAATTGACAGACTAAGACAAACCGATCCATTCGGTGGAGAGGGCCCTGCTCGCAAGCTTACAATCTAGAGGCTGGCCAACCCTATTCTGCCTCCAGCCTAGCTGCGCCCCCTTTGATGTTGCCAGCAGGACCATCGGAGGACCGTGTCCCGGTAAGTATAGATTTCTGAGAGTCTCTGCTCCTGATGCCCGACAATAGCAAGACCCCCAGACCCTACCACTTGTCCCCAGCAGTTGTCCGCCCGCACTCGTCCAGAACCGAAGAAGTGACTCCTACCCCTGACGACCGGCGAGTACAGGTGGCCCCCTGCCCGCACCTCTCCGGGACAGAAGGAGCGATAGAAACATTCCTCAGAGATTTTGGTCCATATGGACATGATGGCATCATGCACTTGTTGCATATTTGTCGGCTGCACATCCATGATGCAAATCTCCTGTTCCCCCACATCCCAAAGGTGCTCAATTGGATTGAGATCTGGTGACTGTGACCAGTTTGAGATGATGTGAGCTTTGTGACATGGTACATTATCCTGCTGGAAGTAGCCATCAAAAGATGGGTACACTGTGGTCATAAAGGGATGGACACGGTCAGCAACAATACTTAGGTAAGCTGTCGCTCAATTGGTACTAACGGGCCCAAAGTGTGTCAAGAGAATGTCCCCCACGCCATTACCACCACCAGTCTAAACCGTTGATACAAGGCAGGATGGATAAATGCTTTTATATTGTTAAGCCAAAGTCTGACCCTGCCATCTGAATTACACAGCTGGAGTCGAGACTTATTAGACCAGGCAACGTTCTTCCGGTCTTCCATTGTTAAAAATTTGATGAGCCTGTGCGAATTGTAGCTTCATTTTCCTGTTCTTAGCTGACGGGAGTGGCACCTGGTGTGGTCTTCTGCTGCTGTAGCCCATCTGCTTCAAGGTTCGACATGTTTTGCGTTCAGAGATGGTATTCTGTATACCTTGGTTGTAACGAGTGGTTATTTGCGTTACTGTTGCCTTTCTGTCATCTCGAACCAGTCTGCCCATTTTCCTCTGACATCGACAAGACATTTTCATCCACACAACTGCTGCTCACTGGATATTTTTGACCACAAGTTGTCTTGACCATGTCTATATGCCTAAATGCATTGAGTTGCTGCCATGTGATTTGCTGATTAGTTATTTGCGTTAACAAGCAATTGAACAGGTGTACCTAAAAAATGACCAGTGAGTGTGTACAATATACTCCTGTATGTGTAAGCTCATCCACTCAATCCTGTGTCCATGAATGGCAGAAATAAATGTGGTCACCCTACCGCTCACAAAATGATATAAATTGGGTAGTCATTCCCTTGCCATGTCATCACTGAGGTCCCTAAAATTATATATATATTATTTTTACAGATTTCTTTCTTCATTCTCCCTATGATCTCCTCTGTACTGATCAAACTGTAATTGGGTGGCAGGGCTCCATAGCCCTGAATTGCTACTCATGTCCTCCATACTTCAGACAAGTGTGGCCCCCAGAAATGAAGAACCACCCTTCCATTGATTAGATATTTTATAGAGACAGGAAACAAATCTAGAAATGGATACAGTTGTGAACCTCTGTGTTAAGGTGCCGTACATTTTTAATCTGCCAGCAGGTAGGATCTCTGACAGTGGAGGTAGTGAATATTCAGAGTTTTCAGAGTTAATATTTTAGTGTGTGAGGTTTATTTTAAATAGGAGTGTACAACCTTGTAAGTGGACAAATCTTATGTAATTGCAGTAGAATAGAACTTTGACAAAAGTCTCTCTCTCTCTCTCTCTCTCTCTATATATATATAATATATATATATATATTGTAATTACCTGTTTATGAGATTTGACAGTAACATTGTTTTGGACTTCAAATGCAAATAATGAAGGTTTTTTTAAAGCAATCACTTCCTGTTTCTTGTGTGTTGACAACCACAACTTTACCGCAGGACTAACTGTAAAATGTCAAATATAGACCCGTCTCATCCCATGTAATTTCAAATGTATTTAGAAAATGTACTTGAACTATGCTGAACAACATGTTAATTTTCAATATTATTAAAAAATATATTCATGACGATATGTTTAAATATTAGTAATGAGTGAGCCAACTCATCACGGTACTTCCAATCTGGCGCTGAGCCACACCCTGGCCAGTCTTGAAGGACCTGCTCACAGCCATCAAGTACTCACTTGAGGACTGAATAACAGAAGAGGAAGAGCCATATCTACCATCTGGTTTAGCTCTGGCAGTCTTCCCTTCTTGACAAGGTAGCGCAAGCCAGGCATTGAGTTTAAAGACTTAATCTGGGTCTCCAAAATGGACATGGTAAAGCCTTCCCAGGAAAAAGCTTGTCCCTTGGACTATGTCTTTGTTCTAAAATTGTGAGGGAGCTTCAACTAAAGGGAGTTAAATCGGAGCAGTAGACTACCCATGTAATCCAAAAACTCACCAGAGACAAGGACAGCATTTCAGGCTCCCAGCTACCACAGCAATGACTGTATGGACTAATGAGGCATCAAGTGGGCTGATTAACAGTACATTGCATTAATGGCCATTCAAGAAGGCATGAAAAATGCAAGTTATTCTGTGTACCATTTAGTTACCTAAGAACATTCCTGGACTCCAGAGCTCAGAAACAGAAATGAGGCATGGCCATGATTAAAGACAGGGCTAGCTGTCTATGGGGTCTGGGCTACTCTCAAATACACATCACAGGGATAAGGAATTGGTAGAATGATCCCTATACTACTATTACTAAGAATACCAAAAACAAAACATGTAAAAGGTTCCAGCAATGAAAGTGTCATTAAGAACCTATATTCTTGAGGCATCCACAGAAAGTTTTCTGGGGCAGGGGGACAAAGTAAATCAGTTAGATGTTGTGGTTTGGTTGTCATACTATTCCACTTTGTCACTTAGTACTTTCGTCTAGGATCTTGGAAGCTAGTGTTGCCATTGCAGCCATTTTTTCATGGATGCTTTTTACACCACGTTGCTGTCCACCACCTATAAAGTGCTTGCCTGCTTTTTGGAAGATGTATAAGCTTGATAAAGTAATTGGTTTCTGTGTGTATTTACCTAATACATTGGTTAGTCTGTCAATTTTTTCATACCTAATGTTTGTATTGAAGTGCTGCATGAATTGTTGGTGTTATATAAAAGATAGTCATAGTTGTACAATAGTTATAGGGATTACTTTTGTTCATGGATATTGTTTTTATTGCAGATTACACATTCTAAGCAACTTTTTTTCACACCTGTTTTCAGTTTTTAACTTCAGTTTTTAATATCCCTGCCCTTGTAGTCATGCCCCTCCCAGCATGCTGCTTTTGGTCCATGCTTGAACGCTGCCTGTCATGACCATTTGGCCTGGAAAATACTTGATTCATGTCTCATGCTTCCGCCTCCAAATCCTCTGCACCTGGCCTCTTAAAGCTAAGAGGTACAGCCTCTGGGGTGAAATGGTTACTCTGCCCAGAACACACTATTATGCTGCGCGGCACCTTACTTTCTGTAAAGGTCTGAGCCTGTGGCTTTGCTGGCATTTTGGAAAACATGGGTCATTTAGGGGTTAGTGACTGTGATGTCATGAATATCGCCAGTCAAAACCCTCTCTCCAATAAACAACTTAAAAAGTGCATGGGTGACATCCCATCACCTCAAACAGAATGATGATTTTGAGGGAGAGATGAGAGTACTTGCTCACTAAGAATGTAAACAGGCTGGCTTGCTTGTGCAAATGTGTATTTTCTACTTGGATATATAATTTATCTCCTAATTATGGACTTTAGCCCCTTGGGTGTGTTTAGCCTGCAATATATTATGTACTATCATTTACATGAGGTTCATGTGCAAGCTACATGTATGTACCACTACTCATATAAGCTAAGTTTAATAAGGAGGTAGGACTTTTAAGAAAACTATTAGGTTTTAGTTACTCTTACAATCTGAATAGGCATTTATAGTGAAATATTTAGATCTATCCCAGTATGCTTTAAGTGCCGTTATTGTGAAGTGGAAGTGGAGTAACAACGGCTCAGCCACGAAGTGGAAGACTCTGCGCATTCACAGAGTAGGGCAGCCAAGTGCTGAGTTGCAAGGCATGTAAAAACATCACCTACACTGTAAGTGTAGAATCACTCATTACAAAATTCCAAACTGCCTTTGGAAGCAACATTAGCACAATCACTGTGTCTCAGGAGCTTCATGAAATGGGTTTCCATGGCCAGGCAGCTGCATACAAGCCCAAGATCATATGTGCAATGCCAAACATCCACTAGGGTGGTGTAAAGCAAATGGCCACTGGAGTAGTGGAAAGGTGTCCTATGGAGTGATGAATCATGGTGGATGTCTGATAGATGAATATGGGTTCTGCAGATGTCAAAAGAACGCCACCCACTGGAACGCATAATTCCTACTGTGAAGTTTGATAGAGGAGTGATAATAGTCTTGGGCTATTTTTCATGATTTGGGCTAGGACCCTTAATTCCAGTGAACGGTAATGTTAATACTACATACTAAGCCATTTTATATGCTTACAACTGTGTGGCACCAGTTTGGGGAAGGCCCTTTCATCTTCCAGCACGACTGCTCCTGTGTACAAAACAAGGTCCATAAAGACATCTTTGGTGTGGGGGAGAATGTGAGTGGCCAGCACAGAGCCCTGACCTTAACAACTCTGATTGAACAACTTCAGGATGTTCATCAGTGCTCTTTTGGCTGAATGGGCACACGTTCCCACAGACACATGGTTTTATGTATACTGTATATGAATATTTAAAATTCCCTATGTAAATTTCCTATATAGTTGTCACCTAAATGAAATTAAAGCAGGATGAAAGGGTTAACCTAACAAACATTCTTGCAGATACCACTGTTATGGGTTAATTTCTTAAACTGCATGCACATGAGGATTTAATATTCCCCAAATACTTTACACAAACAGTAAGCTGCATTCCCCTGAGCTTTGTGCTAAGCGAGGTGTTAATCTCTTGAGCCTCATATCATGCTAGCTGCTCCTGTTACACGCACACAAATACTTTGAGCTCAGCATATAGAAATACTGCATGTAATCTAAGACCTTGGCCATCCTCCTGTAGTATTTTCAGGGAGCATGTTGCATTAATCTCATGATTCTCCTAAACAAGATAATTGTGTCAGACGTGCATTTATCTCACTATGTTTTTTTCATCTGCACTCAGATACAATGTGGCTCTTATACTGACTTGCTTCTTGTCTGCATTTAAGATCTCTTTGTCGTATTTGTTTGTTTTCACTAGACTTGGGTTCCGGTGAAGTCTTTGTGTTCATCTTCCTGTTCGTCTTCAGGAAAAAAAATCTTCGTATCCTACGAATATTTGCCTGTTCCTGTGTTCATTTGGGGCGAATATTCGTATACGTTTTGCTCTTTTTTCTGCTGGTTTTCTTAAGTCTTCCATAGTATAGCAGAGGGTTAATACAGGAACCAACAAGAGGAAAAAAAGCTAATAGTGTTAAAAAAATAAATCACCAACACTATAACCTGACACTCTTTTCACTGAGATGCACCTTGGCTTTATCAGGACTTTGAATCACTACGCGGAAAAAAACGGCTTTGGCACCAGGATTTAAAGGTCTGTAAGATCGACTCTATTGGCCACCAGTAGGGGGCTCGTCTGGCATCAACCAATGAAGAGCTTGAGCTGCCCTTTCCCATTCATTCTTTATTGTGAAATGAATGCAGGTATGTCAATGCTGCTGCTAACTGTTACAGTGTTATACATCTGTTTCATTCATAAGCTCGTTTTATGAGGGGCAGTGTTGGATCATTCATATAAATTGCCAGAAGCGAACCTATGAATCCAACAAACGTATAACACTGTAACAGTTAGCAGAAGAACTGTATTGCATTCCCACTAAATAATGAATGGGAAAGGGCAGCTGCTCTTCATTGGTTGATGCCAATGAAGTGACCAAATGAGTCGCTCTTACAGAAAATATTTAGGGATTTTGTCTTAACTAATAGGCTAGCCTAGTATATATACAAACATTTTTGCGTACTCATCTTCTGAATATTACGTCCTCGTAAATCCAGCATTTAATCCTGAGGGTGTAATATTACTTCTTTCACTATTTTAACCAATCGAGGTTAATTCCAGCCATGATCTGCTGCAAGACTTTTGATGGCTGTCTGGAGACGCAGGCAGAAAAGCAACATTAGAGGCAATTTCAGGCTTGTGATCACTCAAGGTTTTGATATAAAGCTGTGACACTTGATCTTTCTTAGAAAGCTGTGACTCTTGAATATTTTCCAGTTGTATGGTCCAAATAGCAATAAAAATACAAAAAATATGGTTAAATACATTTGACATTCATGTAGACAAGCTTACAGCTGATAAATGGTTAATCATGGTATAGTTACAATATAGTAAGCAGCCCTGAGGTGACACCCTCCATTGTCGTTTTCAATATCTTTCTTCCATATTTCATATTGAATTTACCTTATCAAATTTAACAAGTCAAAAGGATTTCTCCAATGACAGCAAATGTTTTCCCATGTTGTTCTTGGTTTCTTGGAAGGCCTTCATCTTTCTTTCACCAGCTTGTATAAATGAGTGAACTCCACAGAGATGATCTTAATTATCTGAAATAACAAACCCAAGGGAAGAATATGCTGACACAGCTATTCGGGCAAAAACAAGCCTGTTCTTTCTACACCCTTTCCAGAGGACTTGTAGTTGTATTACATATGTGGAAATACTAATGAAACCTACATATAATTTAATCAACCATGACACCGGCTTCAGATTCCATTTCAAGGAACACCTGTTTTACCATTCTGGAGGGCAAAGAAGCTTCTTGCATGTTTGACAATATTCAACTATGATTATTTTTATTTGTTGTGAGAGGCAATCATTTATAGGGGCTCACACTATGGCCTATTAATGCTAGAATGGTCCAATATATAGAACATGCCTAACAAAAACAACTAAAAAAATCACCTGAAATAGCCTGAGAAGTAGTGTTTTGAGTCACTAGCTGAGTTTACCCAGTAACCGGCAGGAAAGTTTCCCTGCTAAAAGCAATGAGAGCACTTTCTGTGCATTGATAATATTATTGATGTTGATAATTTTGACTCATTTGTGGCCTGTAATGGGTTTCCATTTGGTCTAGGAATGGCTCACTCAGATGTTGAGATTGTTTTTATTTACTTAATATTGCATTTGAATGTATATTGTATGTTTGTCTTATATACTGGGTGTGCATTAAGGATGGACATTATATAATTACATATACCATAAGGGTGGTGAGACTAAAATTATATGTTTGCACTGTTCCTAGTTTAAAAATGTCTATTTAAAATACACCTGAACTGAACAATTCGGCTGTCACATAATACAAATAATTTCACATTTGCCTAGCCTATATAATTATAGAGGGGATCATTGGATAAAAGGACTGTGTTTTATAAACCATTTTCTAGCGCAAAATACATTTGTCAGAAATAAAAATATGATAGTCTTTCTGGAGCTACAGGTAGTAAACAATAGTCTTACCATTTTCTTAAATTAACTTTAAAGTTGGAAAAAATAAGTGAATTTGAGCATTGCATCAAATAACATTTTTTTTAAAAAATCTACACAATGTACAAAAATAATGTACATGTAAGTTATGTAAGGTTTTGCAATTTGAAGGGTTATATGAGGTAAGGAAAGTTTAGGGCCAGACTAGTATATTAAAATATTGGATTTTTTTTAATATAACGAAACACGGCAAATCCAAGTAAATTAAGACACAGAACCGGACAAGGCTCTTTAAATCCCGACAACCCATCATGTGCTAGGTATATGGGCACAAGTCTGCCCCTGATTAGGTCACATCCTGCCCCAGGACAGAATGTCGGCAACTATTTGTGTTTGTATTACTCTGCTACGATCATTGGGACCATCATGCCCAGGGACAGAGTGGAAAATAAAATTCAGCTCTGAAGTCTTAGGCCTCTTTGGGTATGCGGATTGTGCCACAGTAAGGCATACACAATGGAGGCCACACATCGACCCTTTGTGACAGGTGCTCTAAAGCCTATAGAGAAATACTAGACCTTGGAAGTGTTCAACGAATACAGTGGCACAAAAATTCCCCAATCCCCCAAAATTCCACAAAGAGTTCTATTTTTCCTTCTTATGTGTGTTTCGTAGAATGAATTTTCAACTTATGCACATACATATACACTGTCAAACACTCAAGTGCGTAATGTTTGCTAATAAAATACAATCATTTAATAAGCAAATGTCATTGTATTTGACAGTGACGATTGCAGGAATACATGCAAGGTGGTAGAGAGTGCTGTCATCACCCTTTATACCAATGTAGATGTGGCCCCTTAAATTTCTTTAAATACTATTTGTTTTTATCACATCTCCCCTTTCTCTATTTTCCACAAAGCTATAAAAATTTAGATCTCTTTTTCTTTTGTGATAATTTTTATCATGCAAACCATTAACTATTTTGGTAGCTCTCCTCTGAACTCTCCAAAATATTAATACCCTACTGGAGATGGGGTCTCCAGAACTGTACACAATACTCTAGACTGCTTTTTCTGATGCTTTATTGCATTATCTGCTTTCAGGCATTGGAAAGGTTGGGGTGGCTGTTGACCTGGCCTTGGTTAGACAAAGACTAAATTCCTGCTCCGGAGGGTCTCAAATGTTACCTTACCTCACCATTACAGTGAAAAAATATCATTCATATAACTTGATAGACTCATTTAGCAGATTTAGCTCCACCAAGAGGGATTTTGATGAAGTCACAAAATTTAGGGAGAAAAAAAGCAATTTAACAAGATCTGCCCACCTAGTTCACCACAAAGTATTGACATATTTGGTATACAGTCATAACAGCAAAAGATGTCAATGTCAGAGAAAAAGCAAAACTAATTCTGAGGGAAGAAAATTAAGTTAATTGAGGCCAAAATACCTGATGGGACATTTTTCATTTAAGCTAACATTGCCAAAAGTAACAGTATATTATGCTAAGATAGACATCATATTTTTTCCAGACGTCTGTCGCAGAAATTTCCCGCACCCCATCCTAATTCTTCAACTATAATTAAAACAGGAAAACTTTAATAAGCCAGCCAGGTGCATAAAGAAAAGGGCAACTGTATTATTGTGCAGTGATTCTTGGGGAGCAGGTGTATGATTTTCCAGTAAAGCACAAAAACCAGGCTCATCGAGAAAATGAAAAGCATCTGTCTTAAGAAATAAGCACGGCTTTCACCGGATAACATTACATAGGAAAATTATGACAAAAAAACATTATTTGTATTATGATGGAAAGATATGCTGGAGCGCTATTAAAACAGTAAAAATATAAATTATTGTGTAATATGTACTGTACTCGTAATTGTAAACCAAAAATGCATACACTTTGTATATGTTTTGTCGAAAATAGCATATTTTGATTTTGCATTTTTTGGTTACTGAATCACCACACTAAACCCCTACATGTATTTTGGCTGGGGAGAGGCAATTTCCCCCTAGGCTGCTACAAAATTCTTAACTACTCATGGAGGGGGGAATGTAGCAGGGTCATGGAACGTGATGTTACACTGTGCAAGCAGCTAAAGGCCCCTGGGAACGCAAGGCCGTAAAGGGAGGCACAGAGTGGGTGAATTAGAGACAAAGTCGGTAACAGAGGAAGGCTGATGCAGGGAAAGGGTGAGAGAGATGGTATGTATTATGTACATATGTATGTATGAGTTGGAGTGTGTATTTGTGTTAGTATGAGTGTGTATGTGTGTTAGCATGGGCGTGTACGTGTGTGTATGTTAGAGGGAGTGTGTGTTAACATGAGTGTGTATATGTAGGCGTGTGTGTTATTGGAACTGTGTGTAGCATGAGTGGGTATGTGTGTTTGGGTATGTGTGTTAAAGTATGTGTACCAGTGTGTATGTTACTGGGGAGGGCCAAGAGGCTGATGGGTCTGCTTTGCTTTACCTTGGTCCAGAAAGTGCCAGCCTTCCCTGGGTTTGGCAGCAAAGGGTCCCTTCATCTGGTTACACTTTCTAAAATGTTCTTAAAAAAGAAAAAAGAGAGAGAATGTAGTGCTCTTTTTTGCTAGCCCCCCTTCCGGGTCATGTATCTGCACCAGGGTCCAGAGTTATATCTAAACTCCTGGAGCATTTTTTACATTTCTTAGCCCTCCTAGTTTGGTAGTCCACGTTATCCACCAGCTTTTTTTTTCCTCTGTTGATCCAGTTGTTTCCATTTATAGGTGAACAAGTTTGCTTATGCCCATGGCACAAATGTTCACCATATTTCAGCTCTTGGCATCATATACAATGTAAGGATCTATAAATTCCACATTTCCCATTTCTCCCTTTTGACTCACCCAATGTAATTAGAGAAAATCCAACAATATTATCAGTCAGGGTTTCACACTATTTCTGTTTTACTGTAGATCAAGAGGGATTATAAAATAAAAGAACTGTTTACATTGAAAAATATACTTTTTTGGAATAGATGAGTATTACAATATTCTATGCCACTTTACAGAAAACTACAATTAGTCACTAAATAGTAGAAACAGTTATTAACTTTTCAAAATAGGTGCATTTTGAGATTAACAGTGATCCTCAAAACATACAACTGGTATTGGGTTCATTTTGCCTTAAGCCACGTTCAGTATCAGATCTTCTGCTCTTTGATGTCATAACGCTGTAGTCGGTTACAATAAATGTAGAAACAGCAAGACACAGCCTGCAGGCCTTTGAGCCTGTCATAATGTATAAATACCAGCCCATTTGCACTTGAGCTAAAGGTAGCTAGAAGCCAACAGTTCTTAATTTTAAGGTGAGCATATGCAACATCATATCCACTTGATGTCATGTATCTAGTATTAATTTAATTCTATAGTAGTGTGTTTGGGAGTTTCATATCATTGCTTGGAGTGTTACAAGCTATATGGTTATGAAAAGGAGTCCATGCAATGAGTTTTACATATGATGTACTATAAAGGGCCATCATGTTGTACTAAAGATGTGTCAATTATATGTATTATATCTTTATTATTATATTCCCTGTGCAGTAGCATATTCTAGACATCATATTCCAGAGCTCAGAAGTAAGGATAGTGGCAGAGGGCAGGGGTGTTGTCTTGGCTGCCATGCTGGGTCAAACTTAATGGGGAGCGCCCAATGTAAATCTGTTGCTGCTCCTATCTTCTATCCAAAAATTATTATGTGGGACTTGATATAGACTGGCATTCTATTTATACATAGTTCTAGACAATTGTATCACTCAGGGCTGGTCACATTTGTGTATAACTTAGACAGCCAACTCTGGGAGCCAGAATGACATTTTGTAGGAACGGAAATTATGTACACTCATAACAATCAATATAAAATTAGGAGCCAAGTCTCAGAATCTAGGAGTTGTAGCTACCTGTCTCCTGGACTTTGTCAAACCCTGGTATAGCAAAAGTATAAACAGGGCCACCTTAAGGTTTCTAATGCTCCAGGGAAACTATGGTTCTGGGACCCCTTTCTACTTGTATTTGTTTCCATAGACAGCCATTAAATGTATGGTTGGACCTATCCTATGTATAGATAAATATCAAAAATGTTTCTGTTATCATTTCTATGTCATCAGCTATAAACAGCATATATATTGTAAAACTATGAATATGATTGCTGGGTGCGTAGTATGGCTTCTGTATTTGACAACATGAAGATGCAAATCAGTAATGAGAATTCACAGGCATATCAAAACCCTTATGTTTCTACAGTCCTTTAGAAGAACAGCAACATCTAGCTCACACCACACAAGGAACAGAAGGTTCCTCTAGCTCTCAAGCCCTTTGTAAAGAAAGATATGCTTGCATGTATTTTAAGCTTCAACTGTGAAGTGAGGATGGTTCATTTTCATAGTAACTGCAATGTCCAAATGTATACTTATCATTACAACACCTGTCTGTCTTAATCAATTAGATATTGAAGCAAATGTGAAAGACCATATTTTTGAACATTAAGCCCAGGGACATACTACAATGACCTCTGTTTTCCATTAGTTGCCTTCATTTTTAGCAATGAGATTGTGAGATTATATTTAATTAAGTGCCTTCAGGTAAGTGAAATTAGATTGCGGTGTGAAAGCACCTGCCTAGACATGCCTCGAATGCAAAAGCAGATTGAGAGCTTCCAGTAGAAAACCACCTTGACCATGCACTTGCACACTTAAGTTCAGGGAAAGTGAGAACATAAGACTTGGTGTGTCAAGGAATAGACAAAACAGGTGTACAGCTGGAACACAGCAGGGATCCAAGAACACAGCTGGTAACATGGCCGGAGCCCACAAGCACTTTAAGTGGGTAACACAAAAAAGCACAACAGATGATTGAACAAAAGGTAGCACTGAAAGAACCCAGAAACAGACAGAAGAGACAGAATCATAGTCAGGGCAAGTGAAAGGGTCAAAACAGATTCAGTTAAATACTGAAGACGAGGTACCAAAAGGACTGGAACAGAAGCACAGCTGATAAGCAGGCTAATGGTCAGCAACAGGTTAGACAAGATCTAAGGACCCCCTGGTCAAAAGGAGCCAATCGTCAGCAATGTGAGGGAAGTCAGCAGGATCAGGAACAGGGCATGGTAACTGGGGTCTGGAGCCGCCATCACCTGGTTGCAGTGCTGGCAAAAATACAACACAGCTGTGTAAATAGGGTAAATTGGTTGTGGCTCCTTTAACAATCCCTTACTCTGCACTAGTTGGCCTGCTGTAGCAGTTGGAGGCAAAGAGGAAAAAAGTAATGGCTGCATGCTTCAGGGCTTCTGATGCAGGGAAACATAGGGTTAGTGGGATAATAGCAAATTAGATATTTCCTACCATTCAATTGAACAGTGGTCCCCTAGAGGAGGCTGACCACCCAATAGGGTGAACCACCCCTAGTAATGTGGCACAGGGACTACTGTCCTCTTGACCCGCCATCCTAGATGACATATACCAGTGTACACCACATGCAGAATATTACAACTGTGAGAATGGTGGACATTATGGCATTTGTTTAGGGTAATATACCAGCACACTCTCAAGATAAAAAAGAAACAAGGGCTTTTATATTACTATTTCCTATTTCTATGCTTAGAAAATGAATCACAGCTGGTAATCCGCAAGTGTTTCTGGCATAAACAGAGGCTTTCACTAATAGTTTCACAGCAGTAAAGAGGCCCAGGGCTGTTGTGGCTGAATCCGATTACTTGGCATTGCACCTTTTACATTGTTTCTGTTTGGTTAACTAGAAATGTGCGAGTTCTATTCACTTAGATTATGAATCAAGCATGTTTAAATGATTCCTTGAGGTAAAATAAAATGTTTCCCTTCCACTGCTTGACTGCTCCAATCATTAAAGATTCACATGTTTCTAGCTAACAATTCACACCATTCAGGGGATTGCTTTAAAATTACAGTCTAAATTTAAAGTAACAGTGCAAACAAGAAAGACCACATGGCTCTAGGACTCTTCCAGTGAAGGGTAATGCTAATGCTATAGAATACAAAGACAGTTTTAGACACTTGTATGCTTTCTTTGTGGCACCAGTTTGGGGAAGACCTTTTCTGGTTCTAGAATGACGGTGCCCCTGTGCACAAGTCAAGGTCAATAAAGACATGGTCTGAAAGGTTTTGTGTGGAGGAATTTGAGAGCCCTGACTTTAACCCCATTGAACACCTTTGAGATGAATTGGAATGTTAATTGTGAGCCAGGCCTTCTTGTCCAACATCTGTGCCTGACCTCACAAATGCTCTACTGGATGAATAGGCAAAAATTCCCACAGACATAAAATTGTGTGGTAGGCTTTCCCAGAAAAGTGGGAGCTACCTCCTTATGAATCCACTTATTTTTTGGAATGGGATGTCATATAGTATAATGATATAGGGGCCACATACTTTAGTCCTATAGTATAGATAGATATTAATATATAATATAGTTTAAATATATGAATTGCTAGTGAAGGATGAGCAACACTGTGTATCATCAAATAACTATGTAAAATTTCCAGTGCATGAAACCTTGTGTTAGGAATCCATAGTTACAGCATTCTAAGTTGTATTGTTTACCCAATACCTAGGTGACATCATAATTATAAAAAGCAATTGAATAATATGGAATAATCAGCAGGCACGTCATACTGGTTTTCATGACATGTTCAATTTAGAGCATGGCTTGGCAACTCCTCTTCATAAATAAATTGTTCGTGTTGTATTTTTGTTTGTGTTGTTCTAAAAGCGACATTACAAAGAGGTAGTTTTCACATTCAATCCTTTACATGTGTGGTTATGTTCCCATGTATCACTCACCTCATGCTAAATTTAGCATCTCTTTAATTTTGCAGAGCTAAGGATAGGAAGTATTTCTAGCTGAGGTGATTTAGCTTGTGTATTTGTAATGTTGCAGAGGCATTTGTGTTATTATGCATCAGTAAATTTGTAGCATATGTAGAAATAGAAACAAGGTATTCTACATAGCTCACCCCTTCACATAGAAGCTGGAATTGGGTGATACAAGGCCAATTAAGGGTACAGTCACAGGTTGTTGGATGGAACTTGAACCAGAAAAGGGTGGAATAGTCAAGTACTATGTGGAAATAGTGAGGGAATGGGATGTAAAAGTTTGGAGGAGTAATCAATATTATCCTCACTTAAAGGGACACTCCAGCCAGGTCTGGATTGGCAATAACATGGGAGCCCTGGCACTTTAAGGCCTGATTATGTAAGTGTGGCCAATGTGTGCATTTGCATGGCCATACGCTATATTTTTATTTACGTGTAGCATGCGGCTCAGTATACCCAGCTCCTGCCTAGCATGCTGCAGCACTCAATCGGTGGTATGTGGTATTGTCAGCTACTGGGCAAGATAGCTAGCTGTTCAAATAATAGCTGAGAGCTCCCTTTTAATTGTCATTATGTCCCTTTTGCAAGTACATTGTAAAAAATGTGCATTTGCCCCTTTGCCCATCCCCAGCTCCTTTCTGTGCAAGACAAGTGTTTGGCTGAACACATCTCATTGCACCTGATAGACCTACAACCATTGATTTTAACACGAGTGCTTTGGTGCCACCGATTGGCAGCTTAAAGCAGCCAATAAGAGGCAAGAGTCATTAAACCATGAAGGAAGAGGGAGGCTGTAGGGCTACAGCTTCTACCTCAGGTAAGTGATTTTTCCACTTTTAAAGAAAGGATATTATCGTACTCACAGAGTGCTCTAATATGAGGGGGAGAAAACACCAACACAAATAGCCCAATCCCACCAGGCACCAGTGCTTTCTCCCCCTTGGCTTATGGAATTTAGAGATTGCTAACCCTCACCGCAACAGCCTTTAACATGGATACATATACTTATTATGTAAACCCCGAGATAGCTTTGATGATGAATGGAGTTACAGCAGCACGGTGTAACGATTGGATGAGGAGGACCCCGGATGGCGGAGTGAGCCAGGCAAACAGGAACCAGGAGTAGCCAAGAGAGCTGGAACCGAGAATCAGGTCTGGTAACAAGTAAAGCAGGAAGCCGAATCAAATTCAGAAGAGTAGTCAAACAAGCCGAGTCAATACCAACAATCAGAGAACAGGAGCCAAATCAGAAAACAGGAGCAAAGTCAGCAAGCCGGGTCAAACGAAGAAATAGTCACAGTAACTCGCACAGGAAAACCACAGAATACACCAACCAAGGGTGACCCAGAAGAGGAAGTCCAGGTTTAAATAGGGACAGGTGGAGGTGTGTCTAGCATTAAGGAGGTCACCAGAGGTTATAAGAACATGTTACATATGTTTTGACCACACGGTGGCGCTGTGCTACCTGTTTGCCACGTGGTTGGCCACGCGGTGAAGACGCTGACCGGATAGTGGTGGTACTCGCTGCCCGGGAAGCCGGCCGAGGAGGAAGCGTCGCGGGACCGGCCACAGCGCGGGACCGGAGAGGCAGGTAAGTCCTTACACACGGGAGTTTATGATTTTGGTGGTAATTGGACAATTGATTTTGAAAGACACAGAGTTTATAGTGACTCGGAAAAATACTCTGTTACAATGTTAGCTTTCCCTGATGCGCAAACTACTTGCTTATACAACACAACATATGGTTGTACAATTGGAAATTGAAACATTATAATCAAAGTTACGTACCAGGGTTGCCGATGCAAAATTCCTTGCGTCGGATAACAAGCTGTACAAACATATGATGCCATTTAATGAGGAATTAGCAAAGATAAAAAAAATCACACAAATTAGAGCATGACAAAATGGATTATGACCTTAATATTGATTATGACTGGCATTAGGACATAAGACCCCCCTCAATAGGGAGAGCTGATAACGAAAAATGTCAGCTTTAGGAATACTGACTATTCGGAGCAAGGAGCTCAATGCCCTTTTTAGTATCCGCCACAGCTGGGAATCTTGCACAACATCTAGAGAGCGGTAGCTCAACAAATATTGATAATGCGTCAAAAAATGGGTCGGATGACTATGCACAAAGTGGTGCAAGAGGGAGAGTAAAGTCGAGCTCATCTCATGACTTATCACCAGCAGAAGAAATCTCAATTTTGTACATCTTAAGCAATGGAAAAGTACTCGTCTGGCATAGTTGAATCCTTAACCTTTTACTGAGGCCTGAATCAATGGGTTATGAATTTATTAAAAATTCTGCTTTTTATCCCACCTATGCATAGAGTTGCACCTTAAATGCTTTTCATATTACAGTGAAGAGAGTTATGTTGTCTAACAAGGGAACCAGTCTCTACTTTTGACAATTTTACCAAGTCAGAACGACAAGTGCTATTTGGTCTTAAAAACAGAGCTGATATTACAATTAAAAACTCTGATAAAGGGTGTGCGAGTTGTGATTCAACTAGCGTCTTTTTACATCAAGTTAAATCCTTAGTGGATGACCGTTTATCTGATGGGGTGTTTACAAAAAAAATGTGGTATTCTTAGTGGTTCAATTTGCGAAGGTACCTGTATTCGATCACTTAAATTACATCAAACCCTATGTAATTGCCCTGGGAGACCAGTCATTTCAGGAATGAGATCTCTAAATGAGAATCTCTCCTAGTGGGTGGATTACCATCTCCATGGCCCTGTTGTTGGTTTGCCCTGACACTTGAGGAATACTAAGCATCTCTTACAGATTATGAGTAAAATCACTTACAAATCTAACTGCCAGTGGCGTAACTACAGTAGACCTGCAACCACATGTTCCTATGTTCCTCTTGCTGGTTCGTAACTATTTTGAACTGACATGGGGAGTCAGGAACATATTGAGGTTGCGTGATCCTGCCGTGAAGCAAGACCGAAAGAAAGAGAAAAGAGAAGTATGTATACTTCTTTGCTGACAAAAGGAAGCCAAAAGGGACATATGGCGTGGTCGCCATGTTTTTGGAACTGCTATGGGAGCAAAAAGGTCTCCAGTAGTTGTGCTCTAACATGCTTTATTCTTTAGTGAGGCTGTGGGGGACAGTTAACTGTCCTTTTAAAGAGCAATACACAGACATCACCTCTGTGCAAATCTAAACATATATGAGCATACTAAGAATCTCAGCTTTCCATGATGTACAACAAAGTTCTTCTACTTGTTTTTCAGAATGGGAAATGTTTTGAAAAAGTATCATTATTTAATCTGAACATTCAAAAGCACCTGGTGACATACTTTCTCCTGATCAAATGTATTACTGGCTGTTATTTCTGAATGAACTGGTGAAAGCAACAGATGGTGAAGTGGAAAGCAAACAATTTGACACCAATAAACGTAATTCCATGTGTTTCATCACAGAACGCTTCATTGAGGAAATTCTGTTTGCACTCTAACTGACATCACTGGAAAAATATTCTTCAAATGGGGATTTCACGGGTTAGTACAAATGCCTGTATGGTACAGTGCGGAATTACTCTGTGTGTACAGATAAGTGCTATTTTGGAACAGTTAACAAACTAAGCATACTGATGCTAACAGTAGCATATTGTATTATTAAGGTACAGTAAATAACTGGCTTTTCTAGTCCTGCCTTTTTCTTAAAATGTAATTTCTTAAGTGTAATTTAACATTTCCCTGCTAGCTTACTCCTTACAACATCTCAAATATTGTGCAAGACTTCTACCACCCTTCAAAAGTGTTTGGCTTGTTTTGGTTTTTCCCAATGTTTTCCTGTTTGTTTCATTTTTATGGAGCAAATAACACAAGATTTTATGTCCCAATGCACCAATAAGCATCTTGAGTATGCTCAGTAACAAAATATTACAGTTTATGAGTAGATTTTTCCAGGTGTGCATGGTGAAGCACTCCCATTGACTTCAATAAGAATGATACTGTGGGGGTGATACACTTGGGGAAAGAGGAAAATTCTGAAGACGTCATATCAAAAGAAAGCATGCACTGAATTGAAAGCAGAAAAATACATTGTAACCATGCAAAGTGGTTACAGATATACATTACAGATGGGGGACTAAGACAGTCCTTGAAAAAATACATTATTATTACTATTAGAATTAGATAATGAGATAATTAGAATTAGTAACCATATTAAAATCCAGTGACCACTTGGTACCATAATCAGATTATTATGTACAGTAGATTATAATGTACAGTAGATGACCTGAGCACGGCCATGCATGTAATTACAAGAGGTGAGCAAGTCAAGAAAAGACCAAGCGGAATGATACTTATTGATTTTTTTATGCAGGCCTAGCTGCACATTCTACAGCAAATTAGAGCACACCGACAAACAAGGTACCGACAATAAAGACTTGCTGTAGAATGATAAGAAAATCATGTTTGCAATATGATGGGTTACTCTCCTAGAAGAACAGATGATTTCCTAATGCCCTGTTGACTCCATGTGCCCATCTTAGAGTATCTATGTAAAACACTCCACAGAGCCGCTTGGTCAACTTCCATGATCTGGCATACTGGCTTGTTAAACAGGCTAGAGTGACATTGGTACTGACAGTTGGAGAATGCGAACCCAGCTGACAGTGAAGAATATATTGGCAGGGCTGAAAAGCTTACTGCCAATGCCTGTGAACTGTTCACCGGTGCTAGCCAGTGAGAAGTCAGAAAGCAGCCACTAGGAAAATATATGAATGGTGTTTTCCAGTAAAGTGCCAATCATTTTACTTAAAGACAAGCAATGATGATAACACAAGGTTTGAAGGTCGCTGTTCTTTTAGTTGGTCACAGATCAATACCACAGGAATGTGTACCAGTGAAATGGACTGCATCAAAATGTATGCATAAATCATTCTCTTTGTAAAGAGAAAATCTCCCATTAACCATAAATCCTAGATACACAGCGGAAGGCAAATCTGATTTCTTTTTGAAACATTTCCAATCATTTATTCAATATAGGATTGTTATGCCTCCTTTGCCAATTTCATTTTAGGAATTCCTTAAAGAAATATAGTCCACCTTGGCAGAGAACCCTTCATGAGGTAACTGCCAGATTTATTGCTTTGCTTGCGTGAAAGTCAAGGATCTATTTAATTTGGCATTTATACTCTATTGTGCTAAGAAAAAGTTCCCTGTAGTGATGAGAGTTTGGAAATATGGAGATGAGTTAAACATCAAGCTATTTGCCCAAATAGCAAAGCCGAGCAGGGCTCTCTCCACCTAATGTATCGGTTTGTCTTAGTCAATTCTCGCCTTATCATACCCCTTGAATATATCTATAGGGAAAATAAAGGCTTCTCCTGTATGTTCCAAGAGTATGTAGTATAGCAAAAGGCAAGATAAAATTATACTTACCACAAGTGTGGGGCTTTAAAAGCAACATATAGACATGTAGGGAGAGAGAGTGCCAAGACTGAAATGACTAAACAGCAAATTAGTATAATAGAAAACCTAAAAGAACCACAAGAAGGTGGATGCAAACCTGGCAACACCAGGATGCTACACCAACACTTTAACCTTTAATGAGGAGACTCTTGGAGGCCCCCATGGAAGGATGGTGCCTGAGGTCATGCTCTTCATTTAGCCCTTTCTACTTTTTCTCTTTTTGTAATGGTAACTTCCCATGCCTGGGGAGGGGAACATGGTCGATGACCTGGAACCTTAGCTATGCCACCAATTTCAAGTGCCTGGCTACTGGAGCATTGCTACTTCCTGTGCCAGACAGGATAGACCTTATTTTGCATTAATACTTGCATTTTAACTTGCCTAATGGGTTCACCCAAATACAGGTAACTAAAGGGACATTTGAGAATATAGACAACAGAGTCACTGGTATAGTATCCCTTGATCTTTAAAATCTTAAAATCTTAGACCAGTAAGAAGAAGGTCTCACCATTAAGCACGCTCTTACAATGTTGACACTCTAAACAAGAGAATGTGCCAGATACATTGTCTTAGGCTGAGTATCTCCAGTGTCAACTCTCACCAACTGATCTCCAAGGTTTGGGACGCAAAAAATATGGGGACTGTAATTCTGATGGAAGTGCAAGATCTCATTTTGATAAGACCCAATGTTTACACAGGATTTTGCGGATTTCTTGACTAATGGGTGCATATTGTAAAACAATTGCCAATTGTTGGTCTTTTTCTCTGCTTGGATACCCATAGAGTTTCTCCTCCGTACAACATGTGTTGAGTCTTTAGCGCTGTTGTGACAATAGAGATGTCATAAAGTCTCTTTCCCTGAACTTGGACTCCATGCGGTCAAGGGACTTGTGGTGGATCTACTGAACCAACCCACAATACAATGACATTGTTGATGTACCGCTTCCAGGTCATACAGGGGTCAAACAGGGGTTATTGTATCAAAAAAGCATTTCTCAAGACTCACAATTTTTTTTTGGTCATAAGTACTGTCAAATCCAATGAACATTTGCTCAGAGTTGTCTGACAGAATTCAGTGTCGTCCCTGAAAAATATTGGTTTAGGTTGGACTTGTCGTCCACATGAGATCCTGTAATTGGTGAGATGAGATCCTAATGTAATGCACATTCTAGTTAGTTGGTAATATTCTCCTGGGTTTCATACTCTACAGTATTCTCCTGCATTTTCGTACCGTACAGTATTGGTATATGCAAAAGTTTCCACATGGACAACAGATTAAGAAAATAGTAAATATGTAAAATCTATAAAGAGAGTGCTGGATATCAGGGAGACAGAGAAATCCAAATATATGATCCAACCGGCACTCCGAGGGTATAAACTTAAGTAAAACCATAATGAAAAATTAGCTGGGCACAGGGGTGCAATGAAAATGTCAGACCCTCCCCAATCTAAAGACTATGTATAAAGAAGTATAAACAATATGTTTCCTATACTTCCAATAAATATAAAAAAGGACCAATTACCCCAAGAGTTTACAATCAAATATATTTGATAGCAAAGGAATGCCCAAAAGTAAACAATAAACAAAAATTGTAATACAATAAACCAACGTCATAAATAAAATCAAAATGAAAAAAAGGCAAAATATATCAGGATGATTGCTTAGTGGTGTAAATAAACTTCAAAAAATCAAAGAGGGTAAATAGACAGAATTCACCAGAAAATAATTTGTCATTTTTGTTTTAATTTCTTTTTTTTTTTTTACTCTTCCTGTGTGTTTCATGTGTGCTTATAGACTTTATGGTATAATGCCACCTACTTATTGATGGACTTTGCCTTTTGATTAGTCACATATTTATCAAGTGGTACATTGTTTTCTGATGAATACTGTCTATCCTCGGATTTATGAAACTGATGTATTGGCATGTATACTATTATATAAAATAGCGTTGAATATATCTTAAAAGTGTTGAATAGTCTTCATAAAGCACAAATATAATGTTCATCAAGCTGAGATCAATCTAATTAGATTTGAGAGAAGTGGCTCATGGTAAAAAAAAAAATCAATTGTTATCCTATCCCTCCTTTCTTACTGCATTAACCAATTTTAACTAGATCACCTCTCTATCTGTATCTATTGTTTTCCATTAAACATTCCCCCCTCACACACAACCTTAGCAATAGCCAGCCATATCTCACATTTGTTGGGGAAGCTTTCAGAATGTATTTGCTGTTTCTAAATCATTGTCCAGAATAGATGGACCTATTGATTGTTAACTGCTACAGTAACCTATGTTTCTAATTTACTTGGAAAGTCAGTGTACCAACAAAACTAAATTACGTAATTAACCTACAATGGAAAGATTTTATTTTTTTTTTTGCAATTCAATGATCTCTTCTCACACCTCTTACAAAGTGGTAGTCCCATGAGTGTGATAACAAAGACCAGGAAATTGGTCTTGTAACACATTGACCTCAACTTAGCAGGACCTCTTAAGGGACAATCACTTCTATTTAGCACCTCATTTCAAAGGTGTGATTGTCATTAAACATTAAAATATCTTTTCTTTAAGACCAAAGGAGTGAATTCCTGTGTCCAAAAGCAAATTATGCATATACACAGATAGGAAAATGAGTAATGCTCCCCCATCACTTTTATTATATAACCTGTTTCAGAAGTATGAAGGCCGCTGCAAATAATACTGATGGCTGCCAAAAAAAGATTAGATACAAATTACCAAATTAATGTAACCAAAAGAAGACCTTTGTATTCTGATGTAAAACTAAATATTTCCAAATGATTTTGTGCACAGAAAATCACAGAGACAGAAAATAAGAGCAACTTAAAAATATAAACAGCAACCATGACAGGAATGGAAATGCAGAGATAGAAGGCCTCTCCCTGTTGATTATCAAATGCCCATGAGTAGAATGAGTCTTTTTTAGGCTGATCTAAAGTGAGCAATAGGTGCCTTTCATTATATTAGTTAACTATTCATGGTTAAACTTGATTAAATGAACAATCATCTATTAAATCTACCATTGTGAAATCCATGTGGAATGCACTGGATTCTAGCTGTAGGAAGAGTGGGCATATTGTGAGATCTTGGAGTGAGGAGCATCACCTAACCTTTGTGACTTTTATGGACTGTTTTCTTTGCCTCCCTTCCCATTAAATTATACATGTCAATATGTGTTCATTATTAGAATAACTATTGACTCCTTCCTCCATAATGTGTGTAAGGACTTCCCGTCTTTGTTGTCAGTCTGGTGAGCGGGAGCTTTGTGCCGGTGCCAACTGTCATTGTCGCTGGCTGGTGATCAAGAACTGTGGAGAAAATAGTTAATACTTAGTGGTTCTGATGTGAAGCTTGAAAAGTGCTATTATCACCATAGCAACTAGGGAATGTTCCTGCTGATGGAATCCTGTGGTGCAATTAATTGATGTGCTGCACATGTGTTAATCAACATGCCAGCTGAAAAGCACATAAGTCACGTGTTGACATTCTGCCCAAAAAAGTCGACATCCCAGAACGTTTCATATAGGTTACACTTTCCACATTTGTATTGGAATCTCGCTGTTCAAAGGAAGGCCTAATGCCAATGAGGGACCCTAAGCAGCTGCTTTATCTGCTTCTAAAATTATTCCACACAGGCCCCTCCTGTCTCTTGTGTAGTAGGTGGGCTGTATAAACTCATAAAATCGGTAAATCACAGCAATAAACCTTCATATGAATCACCATGAGTAAGTGGTGGATTACCTTCTGTGAGCGCAAACATTGCACATAATGGCGTGCATGGCAGCACTTTGCATGCTTTCGTAAGCACATGTATAATACATGTGAGCAATTCCTTCGGGGCCCCAGTGTTCTCCAGGGCCCCGGCATTCCAATGGGTCCACATCTCTAACCTCTGCCACAAGGCGGCAATCTGATTGTGTCCTGCTACGTGTCAGTCACCCCCACTGGAACGTGGCATGGTTGTTGGGGCCAGACGGGCTGGTCTGAGTATTTCAGAAACTGCTGATCTACCAGGATTTTCATGCACAACCATCTCTAGGGTTTACAGAGAATGATCCGAAAAAAGAGAAAATATCCAGTGAGTGGCAGTTGTGTGGACGAAAATGCCTTGTTGATAGAGGTCAGAGGAGAATGGGCCGACTGGTTTGAGATGACAGAAAGGTAACAGTAACTCAAATAACCACTCATTACTACCAAGGTATGCAGAATACCATCTCTGAACACACAGCATGTCAAACCTTGAAGCGGATGGGCTTCAGTAGCAGACCACCCCGGGTGCCACTCCTGTCAGCTAAGAACAGGAAATTGAAGCTATAATTCGCACAGGCTCACCAAAATTGGACAATGGAAGACTGGAAGAATGTTGCATGGTCTAATGAGTCTTGATTCCAGTTGCGACATTCAGACTTTGGTGTAAACAACATGAAAGCATGGATCCATCCTACCTTGTATCAACGGTTCAGGCTGGTGGTGCTGGTGTAATGTTGTGGGGGACATTTTCTTGGCACACTTTGGGCCCCTTAGTACCAATTGAGCAACAGCCTACTTGAGTATTGTTGCTGACCATGTCCATCCCTTTATGACTACAGTGTACCCATCTTCTGATGGCTACTTCCAACAGGATAATGCACCATGTCACAAAGCTCACATCATCTCAAACTGGTTTCTTGAACATGACAATGAGTTTACTGCACTCCAATCCACTCACCAGATCTCAATCCAATAGAGCACGGCTAGGATGTGGCGGAAGAGGAGATTCGCATCATGGATGTGCAGCCAACAAATCTGCAGCAACTGCGTGATGCCATAATATCCATATGGACCAAAATCTCTGAGGAATGTTTTTTTTTCCCAGCACCTTGTAGAAAGTACGCCACGAAAAATGAAGGCAGTTCTGAGGGCAAAAGGGGGAGGGGGTCCAACTTGGTACCAGCAAGGTGTACCTAATAAAGTGGCCAGTGCTTGTGTATATAAAGTATTTATGTATATGTCTACATGTATGTGGATTGGGACAGAATAGACATTAGAAAGAAAAAATAAAGAAAAATATTAAAAGCAGACAAGATAGAAGAGAAAGACGACAGACAAAAGTGAGGAAAAGACAGGAAAACCAGAGAAGGGGCCTATCCAGTGTAATTGCTCCAGGGCCCAAAGCTTCTTAATCTGGCTTTGCCGATGTGGCAACAATTATGTTCCTGATCATAAAGAAATCAAATGATTGCTGAAGTCAATATTTTCAGGTCACTCATAATGTGTTTTTTTTTACCAGTTTATTCACTTCATTCTTTCTTTCTCAGCTGCTGCCTTCTAATCATATACTTTGAATAGTAAAAGCCTTAAGCAGCCACCTGAGTTACTGGCTAGGTGGCAGTATCACCTTAGACAAAATAGCTTTATGATCTAGTTTTGAAAATTACCTGTCTAGTCTTATCAAATATTTACATAATCCAAGCATGGAAACCATTTCCCATCAAGTACCACATGATGGGTTTGTGAGGATATAAAAATTGTAAACTGAAAAGGCTTGACTGTAGACCTGTAATCGAAATCAAACAGCATTGTAGAAAGACTGGTCATTTCAGTAGGGAATTTAATGTCTTCTTGTTATTGTCTTACTAACGGAAGGAATATTTATCCAATGTTTGTTGCAAAGCGTGGTATGAATAGTAACTTTATATTTACATAAAGTGTAATATACCCCAACCCCTTCTAGATTGTAGGCTCTTTTTAAGCAGGGCCTTGTTTCTGGAAGTCACATTGTTATGTTATATACTACTTGTTGTTATGTCATGTTTGCCCAGTGTAGCACTGTGGAATATGATGTTGCTATATAAAATAATAAATAATAATCTGTGTTTCATGTAAGTACTTCCCTACCTATGATCTATTTCAGAAGCTACCTAGAACACTTTGCTCGATACCTTACTGACAATATAAACATTAGACACGGGCACGGTGAGCAAAATTGCTTCGGACAAAATTTTTAGTTTTTGTCGCATTTGTTTTCGAGCAACAAATTTCGTTTCCTATCCGTTCCTATCCTTTCGGATAGGAACAACATTTGGAGGTGTTCCAAAAAGAAGGAGGTCCCTGACACCTTATGGACTTAACCTTTATTATAGAATTTTTAAAGAAAAGGTTCCCCCAGAGTAAGGACAGTCAAAGAGGTGTAGTAGTAGTAGTAGTAGTAGTAGTGGTGGTGGCGGTAGTAGTGGTAGTGTGGTGGTGGTGGCGGCAGCTGCAGCAGTTGGGCACTGGGTCTAGGCAGGCAGATACTAGCAGATGATAGGCACATGCCTCATAGAATAATATTATATATTATGCATATTATAGTGTCACCAATATTTATTTATCATGTAGAATAATAGATGATATGATAGAAAGATTGTCCACAAATTACAGGTTTGGCTAGTAGCATATATATGGCCAGGGCTATACGTGATGACGAATGGACGAATCATGACAAATTTTTTGCAGTTCGTTTGTCAGTTTTGTTGGAGATCACGCTTTTTTTTTTCGTTGATTCATATGAACTAACAAAAAGGCCAGTCACAATAAATATGCCACATACAGAAGACAAATGGTGTGATTCCAGTTAATAGTATGTTTCCTAATCAGAATGCATATATTAAGTTCTGTTAAAACTCTCCATTAAGAAACCAATCACACTTTTATTTTTTATCCCTTCCCAAATTCCTGCAAAAGAAATCCAAAGCTGTTAAAAGAAGTAAATAAAAGCAATTGTGACTATTTTAATTTATTACAAGATATATGAAAAGATTTTGTAAGCTGTGTCATGTAACTTAAATGATATTTGCTGTATGATGCTGTACGATTTACACATACATGCAGCATTTAAAAGTCCTTAGTGTATTATATTACATTTACAGTGGCAAAAAGGAAAATTAACCGTTTGGAATTACCTGGTTTTCTGCATTAATTGTTCATAAAATGGGATCTGATATACATCTAAGTCACAAGTATAGACAAACACGTGCTTATAACAAAAAGCCAATAACACACAGACAGTGATAACACACCCATTAAAGATTTGTTGAAGTCATTAGCCACACTGAGAATGTTTGTATGATGTATTCAAGAACAATACAATGATTTGGGTGTTATTAGTTAAAACCAATTGTGTTTGTTCATTATTGTAACTTACATGAAGATCATATCATTTTAAAGACAGATTTAGACATGAATGCTGGTAATTCCAGAGGGTTAATTTACTTTTTCTTGCCACTTGTATTTATAGAGCGCCAGCACTGCTATAATAAAGGGAGAGTGAAAATTAACAATAACCTTCACAACATACAAATAATATTAACACGTTCAGACATATTAGTACTGATGGAGAAGAGGGCTCTGCTCATACAAGCTTACAATCAATTTCAAGGTGGATAGTTTCAGGATTAGGATAGTATTCTCTAAATATGTGTTTTTTTGTGTTTATATTTACAGACAGCAGGAGAAAGCCTAATAGCACTGATTCCAGAGAATAGGTACAGCATGGGTAAAATACAGGATAGGTGAGTGGGAAGCGGTGATAATTCTAGAAGAGAGATGAAATTCATGGGAAGAGTAAAGAGGGCAGTTAAAAGAGGGTTTGGAGAGAATTGCAGAGGTATAGGCGGGTGCTCGATAGGTCACAAGTTTAAATTAAAATTCAAGTAAGGACACCTACTATGAGAACGTACTGACATCACACGACAACTACACTCATGCAGCATCTCGGCGTAGTACGCTTGTGCGCGGACTTCACCAGCTTTGTGCTTATGTGTTGCTGATTTGGCTGCTAGATAGGCATTGTAACTTAGGAAACTAAGACAAGATTAAGTTCGCTGATTGATGATAACATAATGTTACAGCAATCTTGATTATGCAAATTTTGTGTGTGTTGCTCAGACATCTGGCATGCAAAGGTTTCAATACATTCAGGTCTATGACGCTTTAGGAGTGTGACATTAAATAATGTTATGAATTGTTTTTTAAGATATTCTTCAAGCATGTCTTTTCTATTCTGATGTTCTTCAGTGAGTATTCAAATACTACAAGTTTGGAATTATTGCAATTTTTGGATCAGGTCTTTCAAAACATGTTATTTTAACAGTATGTTATATTTACCTGTCATTTTCTCCTGTGATTAATCTTCCATGCTTCAATTTACAAAAGAAAGAATTGTTTTGGTATATGGTAATTTTTTTTAAATGCCAAAAGAAAGTTGGTACATGTGTCACATTCGTTTGCTTTAATATAAGGCATACTAGTGTTTTTTGTACGCTATAACATTCTTTTGCTTGTATATATGTTTAACATTGTTTTAAAAATAACACGTCACCGTGTTGCAGATTAAATAAGTGCTAGGCAAACTCTAGGTACCAGCTGCCTTGACGAGTTTTGTGACTTGTTACTATTTTAGATATTTGCATGAGCTGAAAACATTGGGAAATATTTTACATTGATATTTTGTGGTTTTCACACAATCGTGGATGTTTTAATTGACCTCTGAGTTCTGTTCGATGGCTGATGGCTGAAAAGAAGAAAAAAAATTATATATATAATATTAATATATATATATATATATATATGCCATAAATTGTCTAGCTGAGAAGAAAAAAACCCAACAAAGGTTTTCTTTCACTTCACTAAGCCATACCACATGTACAGTAGATATTTTAAAGAAAAACAAAAATAATTTAATGGTAGATACGAACCATTTGGCCCATATACTCTGCCCATTTTTCCTGATGTAAGAACTCAAAACCTTTATCAGTCCTTGGCCTTGTCTTAGATACAGCATAGATTTATGCCTATACCATGCATGCTTAAATTCCCTAACTGTATTGGCCTCTTCCATTTCAGATGAGAGGCAGTTCCATTTTTCTACCACCCTTTTGGTAAATGCCCTTACATTACATCTAAGCCTCTAACCCTCTTGTTTTAGAGTCTGACTTCTTGTTCTAGCATTTCTCCTCCTTAAATGTTACATGTTTCTATGACATCTCTCCTATCTATTCTCAAACTATATATATATATTGAGATCCCATAGTTTTTCTTTAGAATTTGTTTTCATACCAATCATTCATCATTTTGGTAAACCTCCTCTGGACTCTCTCTCTCTAGTTTGTCAATATACCTCTGGAGATGGGGTCTTCATAACTGTGACACAATACTCTAGGTGAGGTTTGACCAGAGATCTGTAAAGTGGCAGGAAGAAATCACACCGCAAAAAATCCAGTCCACCTTTAATACATTCTGAATTCACAATGTGTTACTTGCAACATTAAAAATCAAATAGAATGTGTTGCACGTCAGTCTCTGGTAGCCTCTTCAACAACTTTTTAAAATTACTTTGATATGATTTCTTCGACCAGTTGGAAAAAAATACTTTCCACAGGAAGAAACTGAAGCTCCTATGTACAGGTAATGGGGGCCAATTTAAATTTTAAAGGGACCACTGAGATATCATATGCATTAAAGTACATATAATGGCTACAGCATCCCCTCCGAGAGAAGTATGTTGGTGTATTCACACGTTACATAGATGCATTGATAATGATGACAGAAAAGAACCAGCTGACCCACCCTGTCATTATTTACTTATGATGACAAATAATAACAAGGTAAGGGAAACAAAAACCTTAAAATGTAGTCCCTGCGAACTTTAGCAATGAATGTTAAAGGTCAATATGGAAGACGTGGGTCACAAAACATCCAAAATAGTCTTATAGTCTGTATACGTGAGCTGAAGTGTGACCAAAACAGCTAAACATAATTGAAAGAGAAATCAACGTGTGTCTATTTAAAACTCATTATTGCTCATTACTGACATTTCTAGAAATATCCCTGCTAAATATACATATTTCTATTTTTAAATTGACGTTATGCTATCAGCTACATTGGTCAATGCAAAGCACATGAATAGATCTTCAATCAGGCAAGTCATTTAACTTTTAATTACGACAAAAGTATCTTATGCATCACAGCTTTAGCTTGGAGTGAGAAATCTCTAAGCGAACGTGATGGACAAGGATGTCACACTTTGGCCAAATTAAGTAATTAAAATGTTAACATGAAAAAAGACTTAAGCAAATTAGACATTACTGCAGACACACATCTACCATAATTACCTCACATTGAAGTTCTGTCCCTTGAGCTATCTATCACTAGAGAGAGAAATTAGATGGTGACTTACAATGCAAAGCCTCTGATAAAAAGCATGGAACAAACAGCTTTATCCTTGGATATTAAAGACTATAAGTGAAGTGTTATCCTGGCGATTGCTTACCGATTCCACTTCCTGCGCTAAGACATCTGTTGACTTTTGTCACCCTGGAGATTATCAGCACTGCTTGTGTTCTATTTCTCCTATCCAAACTTAATGTACTAGACATCCCGGAGTATGGTAAACAATAGAATGACTCAATTTTATTCACCAAGAAGGACCATCTAATGCAAATCTATGTAGGATTAGCATTGTCGTAAAGAATCCTCTCAGTGTAGTGCTTGTGTTACAGGAATGACACACTAACATTTCCTCTAATGGCGACCTTCATAAATGCAGACAGGAAGTTATTTGGAACAAAATGAAGCAAATCATTAGACGTCTTCCCTCATTCACCTCAACAAGTGGGCATTCATATTCTGTGAAATAAAAAGTTATTACATAAAATGTGTTACGCACAATTACCCCTCTATCCACGTTATTGTATCATATGCTACACATTTCCATACCTGGGAACTTCTGTGCTTCGGCTACCCGGAGCCTTCCCTTGCGGGACGCGGCCAGGACTGCACGCTGACGTCGGAGGGCGGTCCCGCTGACGGCAGTGGGAAACACCCCCATTTAAAATAAAAATGGGTGGGGAGCGGGGCTGCAAATAGGCCAAAAACAATTTGGGCACATTTTTTTTTATTTGTTTTTGACCATTTGCTTTTGGGCAACAAATTTCACTCCCTGCCCATTTGGTCGTCCGAAAAATCTGGGGCATTTTTGATTTGGGAACAAAATTTGATGCCCAGTGCCCACATTCACACTTTCTAAATGTTTTCCTACCTTCTCTGCCAGCCACTTCTACTTCTGCTGAAAGAAGACAGAAGAGAAGGGAGAAAATAGAAGATGCGTGAGTAGGTGAAGAAGCGGAAGTGGTTGGCAGAAGTGGAAGTGGTCGGCAGAGAAGATAGGGAATGAGAATGAGAGTGTGAGTGAGTAAGAGCTTTCTGCTATGTTTTCATTTGATTCCTGGGGGTCTGGTCACGTTTTTGGGGCTTGGTACGAATCACTAATTTACCAAAATCATGTAAGTTTGCAATTTCTAGGAATCCACAATTCTACTACCTAACATAAATGAGACTGTAAAAATGCATTTGGTGATTAAGTACTATGCTATGTCAGGTGGTACAGTCAATTTACATGCTAGACCGTCACCCCAAGAGCCACTTGCATAGCCATAAATCTGATAAATCAGGCACCCCTGTGTCATTATTCACAATTCAACAAGTATAAATATGTAGTTCACAAGTTTCCTAAGGTTTGCAATCTTAATGTCTTCAACTATCCTCTGTTTGGATCGTGTAGACTAGAAGTTGGCATTAGCATTGGTTTTGTATGGGATACTGGAGATACTATGTGTCTATTTCTACAGCTTTACTGTGATTCACAGAGCTGGACAATGACTATTGGACCCCCCACCCCAGCACAAAATAAAAGGTTGTATTAGGGAATCATCGACAGACAGTACTTTGACCATCAGAAAAATCAGGTACAAAGACATGGCACGTATCAAAAATAGGTGCAATCTAACAAAAGGCCACCCACCCCATGGAATCCGTGGCATCCCTGACAAATTAAACCACTGAAACCAGACAGTAACAATGTATTCTGGTCATTCATACCAACAATGCACTCTTTGTGCTCCATTAGTCAATACAGAATAAACTGTTTCCTATGGCCACCCACAATACATCATGTAAGCTGTCTTGATGAGAATGTTGATGTGAAAAGCTTCATATCCTGGTCAGCCACCACATTATGCAGGAATTCAGATTCAGGTGTCACCAACACCCGCACACTTTAATCTGGGCAAATACTCATATAACACTTAATTTAGGATGCACGCAGCTGAAGTTCATTGATAAAGTACTTTTCCCTCTCTATCTCATTCCCACTCAACAGTGTAATACAGATCAGCTTGCAAGAGTAGGGCCCCCTTCCCTTTCTGTATTATTATGTCTTAGTTAAGGTTACTGTCAATTGTGTATACTGTCAGGTTTAATGTTTTTTAATAATTTTGTGTTGCCATCTTTTGATAATAGTGATACAGTGCCTGCTAATGCGCTATACATTAAATGTGCAAAATATCTTTAGAAAGGATTTCATAACATTTCTAATCAAAGAAACTGATTTTTTGGAACCTCTGGACAGTTAGAAGCCCTTGCATACTGAATTTGGCACCAATATGAAACATTGATGTTGCCATATTAGAGAAAACAGAGCCGAGATTTAACAACATTTATCGCATGAACAGTTACATAAGTTTTCGGGATCTTGGAGATTTCTTCTTCAGATGGATCCCTGATTTGGGGAGATAATTATCCCAGTTAGAAGGCCCCTATTTATGTGGAAAATTATGCTACAACAGGCACAGACTAAAACCTCATCCACTCCTTGTCTGGTGTCAAAATACATTTAGGTAAGTAAGTCAGAGGCAAATGCATACATCATGATTCCACCAATATTGCAGTCAGGGATATCTGCTTGTAAGAGAGGTTGATCTATTTCTTAGGTGTCTATTGTATCACATTTGGGACTGACGAGTGTGTTGTGTTAGACCTGCTAAACGTTCAAGTGCCTATTGGGTTTATTCTGTGAATGGAATAGGCCTGATACATGTGGGGCATATGTTATGTCCCGCAGACTACTGAAAGGGTAGATGTGAGTAGTGTGGCCCGTAGCAAAAGTATAAAGGAGATTTTTAAGGAGAGCTAAAATGATAAAGTCAACACGTTTTCAAAAGATAACAGCATTTATTGAGTTACAAGTTCATGAAATCTGACACACATCTTGATAAGAAATGGGGTTTAAAAATACCAATAAAGCCTCATTTTATTCGCTTATCACAGAACTGGATTTTTTTTCTCTCCATATTTTGCATTTTATTTTCAATTAGATCTTCGGTGCTGCTTTTGGTTATATATTTTGAATATATAAGGCTTTTACTGTAACAATATGTAATAGTTGTCTGTGCTGTGTTCGCCGTGTACACATCAGCCCAGATACTGATTGTTAAGAGCTTTTGTAAAGAAAGGTTCCTTGCTTCCTTTTAGCTCTGCTTTCCCCCGTTCCCATAACCACTGCTTCAGACCCCCCACTCTGTTTCACATTAACCAGTTGGAAAGTAAGTCATAAAGAGCCATTAGAGGCATCTATCCCAATATAAACCACAGCACCGTACCCCTCATCCACAGTCGGACTTTATGCTTGTCGTACCCTGGAAATTTCACTGTACTGAAGGGAAAGCCAACAACATGAGATGTGTCCTTTGGATCATGAGCTATGTTTAATTCAATATGTTGTAACAGTATTAAGTTTTTCTAGTTATCACACTTTATGTTTAGGTGTCCATAGACATATCCCAACAAACATAAATCAATATTCGTTTAATGGCCTTCCACTGCCTCCTAAAAGGTTTACATTGTATCAACAGTTTTCCGATTTGTGAAGGAAAATCAATTTGTGTCGTTGGGGGCGAGATGGTTCATAGCACTGTTATGTGTCTAAATATATAAATGTTAAAAATAGCTAAATCATTGACATTAATTCTTGCTCTCGCTAGGCTAGGCAGCATCTGAAATGCACTGCTCATAACAAATGAAATTAAGGCTCATAGCAGCTGTTCCGTCCTTGCAATGCGAGTAATGGCATTCGGATGCATTCTGATTCAGTTGTAGGGTTTACGGCGTGCCTTTCTTCTATAGCAGTCGGTTAATGCCACTAGACTATGGATGGAGTTTTTGATTTGATCTAAGAAATAGCAGGTTTCTTCTTAGCCCACAAACTACGCAGAAGGATTGGTCATGGTTTACAAACACGGTACCAGCTTCATTTCTAAACTAAAAATACTAAGCTACAGAGAAGGAGGTAAAAGATGGCAGGAAGCAGGCCACGCTTCATCTGTCGGCTCATCTCTGTTTTAAGTTTTCCAGAACCCATGCGTTATGTAAAGTGCTGCACAAATCACTTGAGAGAAAAAAAAAATAAAAAAAAATACCGGTAATTATCGGTTTGTGCGCTGCTTCTTTATCCTGATGCAGTTTTATAGTTTTACTATTTCAGCACCGTTATATACACATATTATCCGTTTAATAGCCTTGTAGCCTTTTTTCTGCATGCAAATAAAGGCACTCATCAGACGCCTGTCTATGCAGTTACACCTTCATAACCCCCTTGGCTTGGGTGCAAAACAGTATATCAGCAAAATCTATTGGTCTGCAATAAACCACAGTCTGTCACATTTAAAAGACCATTGCAGAAACTCATTTAAGACGCTTGCAACTCCAACCACTAATGAATAAATTCCTCAAGACCGTGGCCACATAGTCCGACTAGGCATAGGATGAGACCTAAAGGTTGGAGGGCAGATGTTTTGGGCAAATAACCTCCCTAGTGAATAATAATAATAATAATGAACCAGCTCGAAAGATCCAAAATCTCCCCCTATAATAACTTTTCTGCACAACTAAATGTAGAGCACTGGCACATGAGGGCATCCTGTCGGGAAGGGCAGCTGGGGGCCATTCGACCGTTAATATGATACTCTCATCCTATTCTAATAAGCACCACCATATTCCACAGTGCTGTATAATGAGTAAACAGGGCATAACAAGAAGTGTATATAAGAAATTTACAGAAGCAAACATGCAATGAGGACCCTGCTCAAACAAGCTAGGAGATTGATTTATCAACTGTTTGAGGATAGTTTTTGAACTTGATGACCCTGTGGTAGTGATTTGCAGCCACCAGCCTGGTAAAAATCCTGTACCAATCTGAGCACCACAGACCGTGCGAGGTGGCGTCTCAAAATAGTGTATGCGGGCATAAGCTAACTTGAAAGGGCTCCCCTTGCAAAAGCCATGTTAATGTGTGGAAAGCTTTTTTATTCTGATTGGTCTCCATAAAGCAGAGATTTAAGCCGTCGAGCCTATACTCTGACCCAGCACTAGCACGAAGCCTGCATGCTATAGAAATGTTTTGCTGCTATCTGCAGATGATTGAAATGACATACATCAGAAAAAACATTACATTTAATAGATGACATGTCATTTTGTTGTGGAATTCTTAATTTGAGAGGAAAAAAGCATGAAAAAAGTTCACAATGTGAAGGGAAGATAATAATAAAAGCACACAGCTAGATCACAATATTCTGCCAAGAGAACAATGCATCAGGAACACAGGGCAGCTTGTTGGTTGGCCTCCATTGTTCATGTACACCAGAAAACCAATTAAAATGTTATACAGAGACATAATCTGGTTTGTAAACCCCTATTGGGTCCCCTCTGCAATATATCTATACATTGCTGCTATTTATCATTTTTGATGAAAATGTAATGTTAATGAGCTAGGTAATGAAACTTGCCCCTCACCAGAAGTAAATCACAATAAGGGCCATCCACGGCCAATATAAATCTACAGAACACTGGCCTTGGCAATTAGGTGGAGGCACACAAGGCTCCAAACACACATAATGACATTTTCACAAAAGGTATGAATGGACACCTGACAGTTGTTGATACATATCAGTTTGGGCAGGGTTACACAGCCTTTCTAAGGCTATGGGGCTTAAAGGAACATCAGAGAAATATTGACCAGTAGTAGGTTTGGGACAGCAGTCGCTGTCCTGCAAAAACCTAAGACATGGCTTTAAAACCCTCCTCGAAGTCACAAGATGAAATCACATGCAGGGATCTGCACACCAATACTGCCCCAGGTAACACCATCTCATGACTCCACCATCAGAAAGACACTGAATTCACAGCGAAAAAGACACTGCCCTCCAAGACAGACACGAACGCCAAGCTAGAGGAATAAAATAAAGTCTCTTGGATGCTCCACAAGAGTCATTCTACTGCTTGAATCTTAGGAAGTTAGATTTGTTTATTTTACCTAAACAGCAAAGTAATTGTTTGTGTTATATTGTTTGCAGCCATTAGCTATAGCACTGACATTAAAGAAAAACAGGTCGCTCAATTTGTAAGTCGTCGCAGAAACATACCCCTATTATTATTACAAAGTAATGCTGCAGGCTTATTTTTTTCCTACATGCTTATGTAGGATGTAGTAGAACATCTGAATACAAAAACTACACAACTTTTTAATCATGGAGTTGGAAAACTCCATCCAGGTATAATAATATACTGAACGACACCTCACTGAACTAGGTTTGCAGGTCAATCTGTGCACAGAACAATACATATTTCATTTTTAACCTACTAAAGTTATATTTAACCACCGATTATTATCCCTATTGGTCACTTATCATTCATTATACTCACAGATCAATAGCCAGTGACCTAATCTGTTCATCATCCCCATCACTATACAGTAACCCTAGCATGAACTGTACCTAATGCTTTCACAAACCACCAACAGGGCCACACAACCACCCCTCAAAAACATGGTGTGTCTTCCTAGCGCAGCTGTGAAATAAAAATGACAACCTCAGATCTATATGATATACGGTATGGTATCTATGTCGGAGATGTGAAGGTAGCCAAGCGTACAGCATCCATCCCAAAATGTGCCATGCGGATAGAACTTTGAGGAAGAACCCCTCCCCCAGATTCTGTTCCCATTAAAAAGGTGTGGGGTGCCTTGAACCCTGAGGTGATGTGCTTTTTAATGATATATTGCGGGTTGTTTTTTTGTTTTTTTTAATTGTGCGTTTACGGTTAGTTTTAACCCCAAAAGCATGAGGTGCAGCTTGTTTGCTCAGCTGTAAAATGTGAAGCCTCTTTGTACTCCCATGATTCGAGGGTCTCTTGTGACTGCACAAAGCTGAATAAACCACACATTTGTGGCATCTACCCACTCAGGCTAAGCGGGAGACCACCCTTTACTGTCCCAGGTAACCCAGCATGAAGCATCCATCTCAAAATGTTCCTGATGTGATAAAAAATTCCAGGTTCCCATTAGAATTGTGTTTGCAATGGGCCACCTAGAAAGGTAAGCAGGGTGGCTTTGAAATCCTAGGTAATGTGCTTTCAGAGAATATTGCATTTGTGTGGGTTATCTTGGTGTTTAGGGTTTGTTTTACCACCAAAAGCACAAGGTGCGCCTTCCTAATTCAACTGCGATCATGCACTGTCAATATTGGGGGTCTCTATGTGATCTCTATGTGCTCAGAAGTGGGTGATTACTACCATTAGATTTGTGGTTACTGTGGACCACCTAGATAAGCAGGGTGTCTGAAATCTTCAAGGGATGTGCTCCTACAGAATATATATAATTTTACGAGGTTAAATACGAATATGGAACCTCTGTGCCTCGCATGACACGGCCCATTAAAATGATCTGTTAAAATTCCAGTTGTAACATCACAATGTCTGAGAAACACGACTTAACCATGCATGCGGGATACTGTCACATATTCATATTCACATATTCATATAACAGACTTGCTTTTTCTAGAGCTATTTTTTTTCTTTAACCCCTTAAGGACAATGGGTCCCTAAACCCATTGAAAACAATGCATTTTGAGCCCGGCTTTGTCATTAAGGGGTTAAACAATCTAGTTTGGAAAGTGATGTGCATCAATATTTAACTCCATAACTACCAAAATAAACGAAAATAACAGGCATATGAACCAACATATGTAAATAGTTTTTTTGTTTTTTTTATTTGCACTTGCCCAGTGTAGATTTTGAAGGTGCCATAGAAAAATAATACACCTATTTCAGAAAAAAGTGCTACTTGTCTTGCACACTTTAGTGGGAAACAACAGTCAAAGCTAAAAACATGCAAATTGCTTAATATATATATATATATATTTTTTTTTGCTTTTGGAAAACACTGTAAAATAACCTTGGTCCTTAAGGGGTTAAATCCCTTCTGACTGTACAACTATACCACCAACAAAAACCCTGTGAGTTCCCCTTTATATTCCACGCCACAGAGACTATTCATTAAAGCTGAAGATGGCAGATGCATTCGCAGAACACCTAGAACTTCAACCGGATGGTTTCACTATGCTTTACGATTGGAGATGGCTGGCAAGGTTTAACGGACCCTATATAATGCATAGCTCAGACAGTTATATTACGGCATGTTGAGGACCATTATGATTTAACAGTGCTTTAACACAGGACTAATTGAGCTTTCCTTGCTGGGAAAAAACTGGAGTTGACCCTTCATGACAGTAAACCATCCAATTGTTTTACATACATTTACATGTTTACACATCACACTGACACAAATAATCCTTGGAGTGCCTACAATTTGCAAAGCACTCCAAGTAGATCTCCTTGCAATCCAGTTCTACCCTGCCCTGTTTTTTTTATCCAATGTGATATATACAGTAGGTTGGCTCCAAGGGGCTTCAATTCCTGCCAAGAACAAAAGATGTAGCATGACTCAATTGACATAATTACCTTGATGATAGTGGCGTTAGAAGAATACTGATGACAGGTTTGTAACCTTTGAAGACCCCCTATGTGTGCGCTCGGTGTTTGCGTCAATCATAAACATGGTACATGTTTATTTCCATATTCACAAAAGGTGTAAACATGAAGGTCTTTATGTTGCATTATAATAGTCATGAAGTCTTCATGAACAGATACATTAAGAGCGCCTAGATGCATTCTCCAGTGAAAGAAAAAAGTTAAAGATCTTAACTTTTTTTTTTTAAACAAAACATCTTTACAGCAGACTTTCAAGACTGCCTACCAAGCCAAACCATACCCCACGTTTACCTACATTGTTGGAGAAAGTTCACTGTTCTTGGCAATTTGGTGACATCAACTATAATGTGGCAACCTGTGCCAAATCCAAGGCCAAGGAACATTTTCTTACTTATACAGCGCCACCATGTTCTACAGCCCTGTGTACAAAAGAAACTAGTGGCTTTGAATATATACATATAGATTTAGTACAGGACAGCAGGAAATGATGGGGCTATAAATATCGATAAACAACTGATTCCCGCATTACTGCCCCTTTACAATTGACCCAAGACATCCTTTAGAAGCCAGCATTGGCGTTAACTGACGTAATCTTTTTAAGTGTCACGTTATATTTGTACAGAATAGCAGATACCATACTTTCCATCACCCTGTACTAATATGACATGTACTTTCTGAAAGGCAGCTGTGTGACGTAATTCCCACGACCACCATCCAAACGTCCGCGACCAGCCGCGTCTATTAGATGTAAGGAGCCGGCAGGCCGCACAGCGCTTTGTGCTCACACACGGCACCGTCGGCCTGCAGCTGCAAGCTGTGCCCCTGCGCCGCGCATCTGAACTCAGGAGCCTCAGCTGGCGCTCAGCCACCAGAAAGGCAGGTCACGTGTTCCGCCGACGGGCCGGGCGCGCGCTCCATTAACACGTTCACCCCGAAACAGCGCGGCAGGCCGCATCTCAACACAGCGCATTTACAACGTAACAAGTGGGGGCACTGCACCCTAAACACAGGGCCGTAACCCCACAACGGGGTGAGAGTGGGACCACAGAGGCTCAAGGCAACCGCATACACGCTTACCGGCACTGAACTAGGGAGTTTAGTCAGAGCTTCACCTCATACCACGGAGCTGCGGGATTTAAGGAAGGGGGGTATTGAATTTGATATGCCTTAATGAAGCCAAAGGCTGCAACGACAGTACATTTATCAAGAATTTCTGACAGTATCGATCGCTGTCTGCCACAATAGATACCCCTGGAGAGCTGCTGATCCTGCAGCTGCTGTCTGTGACCGACCCCTTCTGCGAAGGACACTTCCACCAATCCCAATTAATAGTATCCTTACACTGGCGGTGGGACCAGCGCAGTCCCATGAGGGGACCAGCTCTGCGGTAACGAAACAGTAGAGTTAGAAGCACGCGAAACCGAGCCAGAACTGCGCCCTCACATCCCAGCATATTCCAGGCGCGCACTCTACCCCTCCCCACCGCCGTATTCCTCCGCCCTCTTATTCGCCGGATCTACGTTCTCCAGAACAGGGTCTGCACAGTCCGTTCGGCGGAGGAGTTAACTGAAGTAAAGAAGTACCGGATTTCTTACTCTGCATGGCGGAGGAATACCTAGCTGGTAGCTAACGTGGTGCTGAGGCTCGACGAGCAAAAAAATGTCTGCCTGAGGGAGACCCACAAGTTCCTATCGGGTGAAATCCAAAACCTTTCCGAATAGTGAAAGAACGCAAAACCACTGAATTCTAGGGGACATTATTCTGTTTCAATCCGGTTGCAGGGGCCAACAGTCGTCAAGCACCGGGTAGGAAGGTAGACCGGGACCTAAATAAACTTCAACCCAATTGTTGGATGTTTAAACGGAAACAAGGTAAATGCCGGCTGCGTGTGCGGGGATGGAGCGGGGGTCGGTTGGTCTGTGTGTGCGCCCCCCTTTTCATGTGTATTCTGTGCATGTGTTTCCAGCTAGGGGGATGTGTGGACACCCCATACCGAGAGCAGCTCATCCAAAACTTGGGAACACCCCTTAAACAACCTGAGGAGATTTCTGCCATCTCCTTTATACCCCCATCAAGTGGATCGAGAGCCTTTGCTTTTTTTAATGTGATTAGTTTTATTCAGCAGCTCCCGGCTGTAATGAACCGGGTAGGGGGTAGCTGTACAATGAGTTCACTGCCTCCTGGCATCGGAATGGTTAAGCGTTGTACCCCCTTTGCCCCTTCCTTCTTATCGGGCTTGTAGTTTCGCACAGGGAGAGTTAACTTGCCAGCTCTATTGTTGCAGACGATGGTGAGTCACTTCATGTTTTTTTTTTGTCTGAGTTGTCTTTTTTTTTTCCATCTCTCAGTATTCTATTTTCCCCCTTTCTTCTACTTCCTTTCGCTGGTGTTCTGATCCCAGCAGTCACTTGTGCTCCCCATTTCCTCCATATGTGAGGGGGCTGGTGATTGAAACTTCCCAGGCAGTTGTTACTTTTTAAGAGCTGTGCTTTATCCCTTTCCCTGCGCCCTCCCACCCTCTATCATAGTGTCAGAGGGGCTGATCATGGTGGCAGTGTAGTGCAGGGGGGGTGTTGTGATGCAGATGGTAAGTGTGCTTTCTGCTGTGTCCTAGGAGCTGATCAGAGTGGTTGACGATGAATCCTCAGCAGCGGATGGCCGCTATAGGAACAGACAAGGAGTTGAGTGACCTGCTGGATTTCAGTGCGGTACGATATCCTTCGGGCTCTTCTTATGACTTCTTACACACGGTAAAGAGAGCACGCCAAGGAGGCAGCCTGAGGACTGGACACCTTCGCTTTGATGTCATGTCTAGACTCCCAACTTGTAATCACTTTAAAGACTGCGGGGGTCAATTGGTTTACAAGTTGTAGACGTCTCATTGACCCCAAAAGCGCCAATCCAATTAAATTTGGTTTAAACCCGATTACGTTCCCTTATTTTACCTGATTTTTTTGAAGTGTAGTAGTCAAATTGGTGACGGATTAGCCGTCAAGGCACAAGACCTATTTAGACAAATGGTTTAATCCTTGCATGCTGCCCTATATAAACTCTGTTTTGTTTCTACGTGTTTATAACCTATATGTTTGCCATGTGAAAATTGAACTGTCTGGTTTTTGGTGGCTTTTACATATTCCTTAAGCGTCTCTATGGAGAGATGAAACGTGTAGTATCTGTATTGTTGAGATGATCAGCTTTGCCATGAAATCCAATGCATTTTTTTAACCGTAACCGGAATCCTTTTATTTCGGTAAAAAAATAATAATATAGTTAATTCAATTCTGTATCAATCAATTTGCACTAACAGAGGAGGTTTGTTAAATAAATTGGATGCTGCTGTGTATCGAGAAGTATAGTCTACCTAAAACAAAATCCTTTTTCTCTTTCCAGATGTTTTCCCCACCTGTTAATAGTGGGAAAACCAGACCGACGACACTAGGAAGCAGCCAATTCAGTGGATCTGGTAAGGACGCTCTTATACAATTAGGCACCATATAGAAACATATTGTATATCACACAAGCGGGATTGTTTTCTTTAAGATCACTTCTGAGCTATAACATTTTGTTAATGGTATTAATAAGTTTATCACAATTAGCCCGGCCCTTTTTTTTGTCATTTCTATTTTTGTTTTTAACACAAAAATGACATATTTATAGCTTGTTCCATATATATATATTATATATATATATATATATATATATATATATATATATATATAATAATATATATATATAATATTAATTGCGTATCCCAAGCCTGGTCTGAATGTCTCACATGGGGTGTTCGTAACCCATGGTTTTGCCTGCTTTTAATCCTATTTTTTCGGTTGTAGTTCCATTTGTTGTGAGGGTCTGTGACATGATTAAAAAGTGTATTATAAAAAAAAAAAATTAGTAATCTCAAAGTCTTTTGTGTGTCTGTTTCTTTATTTTTTAAACCTACATCCTTTGGCTGGAAGCCATTTAATTCCTCTGCTGGACGACATAAAGATACAGTTTTTTTTCACCCCTGAATGTGCTGGAATGAGTATGGATAGCATTTAAATTGGTTCCACGTGTTTGGTTGCATGTAACCAGCCGAGCCAGATGTAGCACTCAAGACAGATTGTGTTATGACAGGAGGAAACCTTGTCTGAATGAATTTCAGCATAAACATGTAGATGGGATTCTGTTTCTCCTGACATTGGTAGTGTGCATCCAACATCCATGTTTGTTTCTTTAGGTTGAAGCAAGACCGATTTGGGTGCATTGCAGGTGGTTTGATTAATCGAGATACTTTTAAAAAAACTGTTTAATAACTCCTCTTGATTTTGATGTATAATTTGTGTGTCTTATTCTTGCTGTTGCATATCTTTTATTTGAATTCTTTTTGCTATTCCTTTAAGTCTTGGATACTTGCTTTCTTTCTTGTGTCCTCTGATGCTCTGCACTAAACAATATGCACGCTATGATCTAATACACTGTTTTATTACACTATGAACCATGTGTTACTTTAATCAGGATGCCGTTTAGATCTAATCATATGCAAGCATTATTTTTGTAGAGCTTTAAATGAAATCACCTTATTATTTTTTGGTTTGCATCATAGCAACATTTTTCATATGTTATTAAAATAATCATTCCCTGAACTTAATACTGATAGTAGATCAAATGTTTAATTTTTTATGTACCGTATATGTGTAGTTATGAATATTCACTTTAAGCGTGTGTATACACAAACACACACTTCAAATGAATATTAAAAAACACATATATACACATAAACACAGACATTTAATATATATATATATATATATATATATATATATTATATATATGCAAGCGTTAACTCCACACTTGGAATTATTTCTTGTTTTGCATTTTAGAATGCATGTTCTGTGTAATTATTGTCAAGAAGTGCACCGATGTGTGCATTGCGTGTAGTGTAACCTATATTTTTTTTCTCAGAGCTAATTTGACAATAACACGATTGTCAATCATTTTCTTAGGTGTTTCCTTATTAAAATTCATGTAAGAATTCACACCTTCCAAAGCCATTTATTCTCATGATGTTTAAGATGTACTGCGGGAGGGAAGTGGCGTTACAATATGAGGATCTTTTTTCCAAACGCTAATCTTAGAGCCCAGTTTCTTGGGCTTGCGTTTTTTAGCATTTATAACCATCTTAAATTAAAGTGAATGTATATTTTCCTGGTTTCTTAGTACCTTTTTCGTATGTGGGTTGAGAATGTTTCTGGACATTTATTGATTTTGGGAGTCTTTATTGAGCATACTCTCTACAGATGCTGCTACAGAGGCGCTTTCTGTCATTGTAATCATTGGGTTAATATGTGAATTCAGACCCCTAAGATGATGAATAGCCCTATTGAAAGATCAGCGAGGCTGATGGAGTATTATTGTAGTGCATGGTATAAAATCCCCTATGTAGCTGTACATGTGGAGTGGAGTCATGCTTATTGTATATTGGGTACGTAGCAGCGTGTGAACCTTTTTATTATATGGATGTGGAAAACCTCTGAGTGCTCTTTATTACATCTGTCTGTTGAGGACTAATCAGGCAAATTAGGTGTTCATCCGGTGAGCAAGAAAAGTCGACACATGTCCTTAGCCTTTTGTGAAATCCGTGCAGGATTGCTTTTACACGGCTCCATCTTCTCATTAGTATCTATTTTTGTTTTTTTGACAAGCGATAAACTCACATTTGTTTAAAGGCAACACTGAGAGTGTCAAATCTTCTCAAAATTGTAACTTCATTAGCTTACAGAGAGCACAGAAATCTTAATAACCAGTTGCTTTCAAATATTTTACTTAACAGCACAACGTTTTTGTGTATGTTTAATACTACTTAATGACAAAGGTAACATTGGTTATATGTGTGGCCCAACCAACATAAGCACTATTGACGTATTAATTTTGTTGTTGTCACTAAGCATGTCCTTTCCAAGAGTGCGTGTTTCCGAATGCTTTCATGTGTTAAGAGTAAAATCCATTGGAAATGATACAGAAAGAAACCTACCGCTGAATGACGAGTCACGAGCATTATTTGAACGTAATGACATTGACTTGGTGTATTAATGCGCTGTATGAAATGTAATTTTATTTCTTTTTTATTTAGAGTATAATAACTCGAATCGTTCCGATGGTATGAGATGAGATATAAGGGTAATACCAGCATGACCTTTTTAATATAAGGTTTAGCACAATTTAAAGTCCAGCAAACTAAAGTGAAGTTTGTAACATGGGCATAATATTATTCGTGGCCCCTTTTCCACAAAGTCTATGCGCGGACTTACAGCTTTAGCATGCGTTTGGTATATAACTGCTGCAGGTTGATGTGTTTATCTGTAGTGTATGGTGGCATCACATCAAATATGGAGATTTGGGCAAAATCTGCATTAGAAGTGCGCTGTGGATACAGAAGTGTTGTGAATGAGGTGGATAGGCTTGTTTTTATTGTAAGTGGATTGGCAGAAATCCAGAGGGTTGGCACTTTTGCTTTACTCTCATTCAGAAGATCAGTGTTGGCATGCATGTCCCACCTGTTGTACCAATCACTATCAACCTTCTGAAGTATAGCCCTCTTTAATGGTTCCAAATATATACTGTCACTCAGACAAGTGCAAAGAAAGTCCATGGCCTTAGGTGGTAGCAAAATTGAAATAGTAGACACAAAGATAATGTAGACTTGTCAGCAGATAAGAACCATCTAGCCTGCCCCTTTTCCTGATGTACAAACTCAAACTTTAATCAGTCCTCAGTCTTGTCTGAGAGTCAGGATAGCTGTATACATATCTCATACATGGTTTTAAATTCTTTCACTGTATTGGGATCTACCACTTCTGCTGTGAGTCTGTTCCATTCATCTACCACCCTCTCAGGAAAGTAAAACTTCCTTACATTACATCTAAGCTTCTGTCCCTCTAGTTTTAGACTATGAGACTACGACCTCTTGTTTTAACTCTTCTTCCGCCTGTTAAATCCCTGTATTAAAATGTTGCCATTATATTTCTTTTCACTCCTCCACGCTATACGTATTGAGGTCCCTTAGTCTTTCCTGCAAACAGGTATTATCAGTATTACGTTTCAAGTACTCTGCATTATTCTGATAGTTTCTGCATTCTAAAATGTAACAGTCCCATTTCTGTTAATAAAACTTAGTTCTGCTCAATGCATTTTAAAGTGGGGCAGATGTTTGTGATCAGCGGGCAAATCATAATTGCAAACTCTCGAGTTAAAAATGCACCTTAAGTTAAATACCATTTCGCTTTTAAGACTTTGTGTGTGTATATGTATGTATGTGTGTGTATATATGTATGTATGTATATAATATATACTGAATTTGCTCGATTATAAGATTACCCCCCCAAATCTGAATACTAATTTAGGAAACCCCCCCCCCCGAATATAAGACGATCCTATAGGGAAAAAAGTTTTACTAGTAAATATTCATGTAAACTATTTTTCAGATTTAATAAAAACTTTTTTGGTTTTTATTTGCCGACCTGCCCCCCAGTTATGCACATCTGCCTCGCTGATATGCCTTCAACCCCCTATATGCCACTCTACCTCCAGAAATGCCTTATACTCTTAGCATATAGGGGTTAAAAGGCATATCATGGGACAGGGTGGCATATAAAGGGGTATAAGGCATTTCTGGAGGCAGAGTGGCATAGAGGGGTTAAAGGCATATCATGGGGCACTCTGCTTCCAGCAAAGCCTTATGCCACCCATACAACCCCCCCCCCGACTTACCAGTGCTTCTGACTCCCTGGTGGGGCCAGCGGGTGTTCCGCTGGAACTCCAATGAGCACCGGAAGGTCATGTGACGCCGGAGCTGCGTCATTGCAGCGGGGGTTGTCTGCGTCCATCGAGCGGATGTTTGTTGGAATCCTGCTCTCTGGCAGCCAGGGAAGGTATGCGCGATGCGCATAGACAACCCCCGCTGTTGCCGGCATTTTCACCAGCGCTCGGTGATAGACGCCCGGTGTAAGTGCCGGCAGCAGCTGAGGTTACCAGACAGGAGGATCCAGGTCCCCGACAGCGCTGCGGGGGATCTGGATCTTAGTCTCATAGTCAGACCTTATTTGAGGTCTGATTAGAAAGACGACCTCAATTATAAGACGAGGGGTATTTTCAGAGCATTTGCTCTGGAAAAAAACCTAGTATTTTAATCGAGCAAATACGGTAATAGTTAAATAGTACGGTTAACTGATAGTGGAGACTCTCGTTCACCCAGGTTAGTGATTAAACCCAGATAAGAGCCAACTGATAGTTTATTTTGCCAGCGCAAGAGTCCTTTCTTGAAACTTGGGAAACGGTTATCATTTGTAGCTCTCTTAACGTGGTTGCTTAGTAAAATTCTACAAGTTGATTAAATTTGTTTCCTGGAGTATTTTGTGTTACGAGCCCAAGTGCATCGTTTGGTTTTCCTTCGAAGTGTTTGAAGAATAAATATCTGAGTTTCAGCGAGCGCACGCTTTCTTCCAGTTATATTGTAAACGGCTCACATGTGTATCGAATATTCATTTTGCTATATTTTAGGTTTTGCGTAAGGATCCTTTCAGGATTAGACAAAGCCAGAGAGCCATTTATCCTAGTTTTATTTATCTGCTTAAATAAAAATTTTTTTTGGGGGGGGGCAGTATTTGCAGAATTTTCATCCTTGTAAGGGCAAATAATAATAATAGTAAAAAAAACCCAAAAAACAGTTCTTGTTATTGTGATGGCTAGAAATAAGCACGCTATTTGATTAATAAATCTATATTTTTGGAAGATAAATCCAGACAGGCTTGGTAGAATTGCACTTGCTAATCAAAATAATCTTGCTCTTTTAAAATACGTAGCCGGCTCTTGTGATCTTTCATAAAAGTTCAAACACCTGCCTCGGGGCAACAGAAATCCGCCACAAACGCTTCTTTGTTTCTTTCAAGGAGCTTGAGGAAATAATTGTGTTTATTGCTGGGGGGGGGGTGGAATATGGCCGTTTTCGTTGAAATTTGAGGACTGGTTTTGATTGTTCTCGTACTTCTAATGATTGATTGGACATGCAGAGATTTTAGAGGCATCCCCTTCGATATAAACGCCGCGTCACGCGTCTCTCTCCGCGATGCCGTCGGCTGCCATGTATGATTTAGTAGAGATTCAGGGGACAGGTTTGCGTCTATTATGTGATTCGGGGTGAGATAGTTGGTATTCTCTCTGAATCAATGCTTTGTATTGCTAGATCTGTGAAACAAAGCTGTGTTTGTAAACATAACGTGTAGAAGCATAAAGGGGGCACTTTCTGGTGAAGATGGTAATTGAATACTAAGGGAAAGAGGGGAAAAAGGAAACTTTTGTTTGCTAAATAGTTCTAATGTGGCCTGGATGTCACTGGATGTCACTGCATAATTGTCTCATTTGTAGCGCTCTCTTCTGCACAGAATCCCCAAGTCACGTTCCACAAGACTGCTTTCCTCTGAACTGTTCTGTGTGACTTTAAACAAATATGAAATAAGCAAATAATAATTTTTTTTAGAACTCGAGCATGAAGTTTGTCTGGGCAGAGTCTGAGGTGTCTTCCTGGCAGACCTTCATTACTGTTCTCCGCTCAGCCAAACAAACACATCTGTTGTTTTTTATCACAATACACCCAAAAGTCGCTGTTTATCCAGCAGATAAGGGATCATAAGACACACAGAAGGTTTTATGCACAAGTCAAATACCCTTGGCATGGAAACAGCTACTGTTTGGGACTCGGAGTGCGCATGGAGCGCAGTTCATCAGGAAAGTGTAACCTTCAGTAACGACCATTAAAAGTGCCGTGGTGTGTAGTCTGTGGGTACTTCTGTAGGCAAAGGGTTTAATGTCTTATTTGTTTGGTCCAATTTTGGGATTCACCTAGTATTCCTAGCACGTTTTTACTGCTCCACTAATCTCCTGGATCGAGCATATCTTAAATGCTTTAACATAGGCATGGTTTGGAGGAACAAATGCACAGGGCAGGGGGCAAGGGACTAACGATCGCTGTAACATGGGATATTCTGATGAATGTGTATTTGGAGCAATGTACGGCTGCTAGGCCCTTTCTCCTTTTCAGTCATGTATTTTCGGTGTGTTGATGGCGCTGACAGAGGCAGTAGTGGGCTCGCTACCCAATGCAGCTGCGAGGGGGGGGGCACAGTGACTGTTTCCGTGCGCATTCACTCATCTCTACTCGACAGGTTCCTGTACTGAATCCATAATGTCAGAGAGCAGACACCGCGTGTGTTACGGACTACGATTTTTCACTCAAACGCTGCTCAGGTTTCATTTTTTTTTTTTGCTCCGCTCTACTGGAAAAAGACCGGCACAACTTAGTGGGAACGTGCAGGAGCTGACGGATGTGTAAAGAGACACATCTGATATGTTGCTCCTGTATTACAAGCAGTGGCCGCTCTACATACATCTAGATTTCATGTAACATCATAACGTTTGAGATTTTGCCTTTTAAAATATTGCTGGTTTTTACAAACAAGGTATTCTTTTAAGTTTATAGGTTGTTTGTTGCGAGTTACACCTTCAAGTTTATTCATAACAGCATTATTTTAAGTAGTGCAAATATATGTGTCCTTTGGTATATCATCATGCAAGCACACCATTGCCGTAACCATCACATTTAGACTTTGTTTTTATCTACTGAACGGTTAAAATTGCTCTATTGGATTGAAAAAAGGCTTTAAGATTAGCCTGATGGTTTCCCAAAAGTGTGTTCTTTGCAGTTCTTATCTGAGAAAGACTTAATGGAAAGTTCAGAGATAACGTCGTTTAAAAAATACACAATGCCAATAGACAGTTTAAGAGGAATAAAATATGCCGCGGCGGTGATCAATTCCCGTCTTCTTTCTTACTCCTATGGCTGCTATAAACCCGTGCGCATACCCGCTGAATACCCGTGCGCATACCCGCTGTATACCCGTGCGCATACCCGCACGGGTATGGAAATAGTATGATTGGTATATTGTGTTATGTAGATGTTATTGGGTAGTGTATGAATGTGTGTTCTGGCACCTGTTTACACGAACTCCCCCCAACAGATGGTCACGACTTCCGTGCGATGCCCTGTGCTTTCCGGCTCATGCTCCAGGAAGGGCTTTTTTGCTGGAAACAGCGTTTGGGGTTAGAAGTAGGGGTTTTTAACGTAATAAACGTGATGCAGTGAGGTTCTTGAAGTTTTTAAAGAGGAATGAACCCAAAATGTGAAGATAATTTGTAGCATATCACTTAAGGTGTTTCTATAAGTCCGGCATCCTGCACTATATTATAATGTCTAATGTAATATACAAATCACAGCGAGCAGAAAAGGAAATTTTTTTGTTCTTTCCTTCCTCTTTCTGGCCCTTTTCTTGCCTCTCTGCTCATCTAACGACGAGATCTGATCGCTACTTGGCTCCTGATGCTATCATCGTTGCTCGTATGAATCGTGGTTTAGGTGCTGTAGCCATAAAGAGATCCTTTTGGCCTTCGCTCTCTGCAGCACATTGCAAGGTAAACCCTCTTCTGTTTAACCCTTTACGGGTGTAAGAACCTCAGTCTTTCTACTGTAGCGTTTAGTCGTCGTGCCGGTGTAAGTTGCTGACTGCGTGAAAAATTCTTAAGTCAAAAAAGCAGCTCAGCTTAAACCCTGGTATTTATTGGAGCCCAGAAATAGAAATGTATCGGTAGGTGCGTAATCCTCTCAATGCACAGCGGTATATGTCTTTTGGGCCGTATTAAAAAGTAGCATGCTTGTGTTTCCTTGTCAGTGGTGAGACACGTGGGGGGGTTCTGTATTCTATGTCCAGCTGTACTGGGATGCTTTTTATACTGGAGCACGATAGACAAACGCGTTCCATACTAATGGCCCAACGTTTGATTTCCTGATCTAGGTTTTAAAGGGACACTCCGGGTATCACTTTAAACGACAGCTGGAGTGAGAAAGTAAAACATATAGGAAATACTGCAATTAAGCCTGCCATATTTTAATGATACATGTGTATCCGTGACAATAGACTTGGTGCTTGTAGAAGCTTGAGTGAGAAATGATTACTTTAAACAAAGCAAGAATTCAGGGCATACCATTCAAAAAACAACTAGCTAAGGCCGGAGGTGCTGCTCAACCCTAAGGTTTGGTCACCACCTGCAAGTGTGCATTAAACAAACAATGTACATGCTACGGGAGCGCACAACCTTAAATGCAGAAAAATAAAGGTTCCCAGGCTGCTGACCAATAACTGTGCACAAAACAAAGCAGGAATTCAGGGCATTATTACATTTATTTATAAAGCGCCGGCAAATCCCGCAGCGCTGTTACAGTCAGAACAATTTATAAACGCATACAATAACGCATACAATAACAAACTGGTGCAAAGGAGAAGAGGGCCCTGCTCTTGCGAGCTCACAATCTAGTCGGTGGTTGAGGGGGAAGGGAGACAATAGGAGAGGACTGCTTGGATGGGGATGAGTTGATGGGGGGGAAAAAAGAAAAAAGTGTAATGTTTGCAGTGGCTGTGTGTGTTTGCCTGGTCACAACTGTCACCCGCAATTCGTAAACGCCCAGAGACGATATGTTCATTGAATTATATGGATACGGCTGTATCAGACCTTGACTTAAAATGTAATATGTTAATGATTAATAATTATATGCTCATCGAGGCCCTACTACAAATAAACAAGGTTATTGAGCTTCTTGAAGATTGGTGCTGTTGACGCACTTTTCTCTTTCTTTAAGAAAGTTTCAGTCAGCAAATGTATTTCGAAACACTCGCCATTAAATCTCTTTATTTTGAGGTTCCATGCCTTATTGTGGAACTGTTATTGCATCTGCGGCCCATCTTCTGCTCTGTAAGTGACTGTGCTTGGAATGTTTGGCGGCGGCTGAACACTATGATGGCTCTTTTCTGTCAGTGTTTTTGTGTATTATAGCTATTATAGCGTGGAGCGTTAAAACCTGTGTATTGTGTATTGAATTCCATTTAATGAGGGAATACTTTGCCTTCAAATAACCTTTAATTCCATTGTAGTGATATGTTGATAACTAGTTGGGTATCTGGATAATATTTATTTTTTCCACCTCGCTAAACAGAATAGGATTGGATAATGAATGTAGCTAAATATTATGAAACAAACATAAAAAATATACGGCAAAATAATGTTTTTCACTGTTTCTTGACTTGAAGATAGATAGTAATAGACCCAAATCCTTCATTTAGAATCGTATTTATTTGTATCCCCTGGTCCGACTAGCTGACACTCTTGGCTATTATGAAGCTCAGCCAACTTACTAACTTCCCTGCAATTATAACAAAAGAAATATATAAAAAAAATATAATATATTTTAAAAAAAATTGCCAACCAAATTAGAATCGCTTAAAAAAAAAAAAAAAAAAAAAAAAAGCTAATATCGAAGACATTGCTTTATGTTCCTTCGTTTAAAAATAAGACTATTTTTTTGTGAGAAACCCCATGTAGAGCTGGCGCGTCACTCGCAAGCTGTGTATGTTACCCAGCAGGCTACGCTGTCGGTGGCAGAACGTGCTGCTGCGGGGTTCCTAACCCCGCTTTGGGAATTAGCATGTGTAACTGCGTGCATAGACGTATTCCTGATAGTGCTACCTCGTAGAATTCAGGGGCCACTTTGTAATTTAAAATGTCTTTTTAATTTTAATTGTTTCTCTGCTTTTCAAAAAAAGTGAAGCAGTTGCCCCCTGAATTATATACCAGCTGCTTCAGCTATACTATTTATTTCACTTGTTAAACACTACAGTATGGTTTTTAAATGACATCTGTTTATCTACCTCAGAGGCGTTTGTGTATTTGAAGGAAAAAATGTGACTTGAGTAGTGTAAGCGTTATCAGATTTTACATCAGGCAATGGGGCGTCATTAGTTTAATATCATGTATGCATTTATAGCTTTCTCCTGAAAATTCTATTCTATATAAATAAATAGTTTATGCACAATGCATTTCTGACCATTTAAATAAACAACTTCCATGTGATATCCCATATGTTAATTTTCAATATTCTGTTCCAACATACTCCTTAGAGGAACATACAATCCCAGAAAAGATGAATGCCTGTAAATACATGCACCTCCCCGCCTAAAGCAGCCAATCACTAACAGGGAAGCACTCCCCTTTGAAGCCAATAGGAGAGCTTTCTGTAGATGCTTGGTGTGTGTGTTGTGTGTGTTGTGTATCCCACCATGTATTTGGAAAAATGTTAATATAAAGGTGACACTCCGCTGGCCTATCATAGTGCATGCGATGGCTGTAGTGTCTCTTTGGAAGGATATATTACTGATATTAGAATGCAAGTCTTATCACATGAATGGAATAAATCACGAGAGCAGGCATTGTATAAACGGTTTAATCTCTGCTCATCTTCAACTCATTGATAAAAATAGAAAACCAGTTTTGTAGGAATATTTTCTCATTAAATGCTGATGTTGCTGTCATAAAGCTGATATATGGTGATAGTGAGTTTCTAATAAGGATATTTTAGCCGTTATTAACTGTGCATCACTTATAAGCTTTCGTCCTCTGGCATTCTGCTTAAAGTGACACACGGGTGTAGAGGGCAGAGGTGACGTCTTCGTACACTTCAGTCATTTGTCTGTTTATAACACATCTGAAATATCTTGTTAAAAGCTCCAGCCCTCCCGTCCCTAGCATCTGAATGAATCACACTGAACTCGCTCGGCCACTGCTTTGTCCGTAGTGAAAAAACACAGAAGTATTTATGCCTTTTTTACTACCACACAGAGGAGCAAAGCATTGGCCGTTACTTTGTGTTTATTAGCCGTGGTCGTGCTGCTGGCAGACTAGCATTGAATGTGAATCCGTCTTCGCACACTTCAGCCATGGTCAGTCTACCTGTAACTTGTGTTATCCAGTGTTTGACTTGATGCTATACGCCTTGATGTTATACGCGGTGTATCGACCACTGGAGCTGTACGCATGTTAAGGATGATCCTGTTTATTAGCGGATGTGTTGTTTGGCAGGCATAGCATGTATCTGCTACCTCGTAAACTTGCTACTCTGTTATCCTTTGTGTGATTTGTAAGACGTAAGACCCTTGCAAAGAGAACTCCCCTGTGCCGAGCACATTTTCTATAATAAGGTAAATGGATATAGTTGAATTACAATTGGATAAACTTTGGGAACCTCCAATGTTTCCTTAAGGTGAAAAGGTACATTTTCTGCTAAATCCAAACGCCTTCTTTAAATCGCATGATCTTTTTGTTTTTGTCAGCTCCGAAATGTGTCTACTGGGGATGTCTCAATTTCAGGCCCAGTCAGTCTAATCATGTCTCATTTCCTTCCTTTTTTTGTATTAAATGACTACACTGGACTTTTTTTCTAGAATCCGTTTATTTCTCCTTTTTAACCCTACACTGGAAAGAGCATGCGGGGACAGAAGCCCAGGGGTCCTTATTTGCTCTGATTTGCCCTGGTTTTGAAGGGGATATGTTAAATGCAGCTCATTTGCACAGGTGTTTATTAAAATTACATCGCCCTCCTCCTTCTTGTTATTAGGGCAGATTTGGGTACCCGGGGCCCAAGCATCTTTGGCGGGCCCATACACGCTGGTACTGATTGTCTGGCTGACCCATATGTGTTAAGTGACAATGAACCATCTCCCCCTGCACCAAGTGGTTTATTCCATAGGCATTTCCTGTCTGCTTCCGGTGACAAGATGTGTGAATAAAAAATGGCAGCTTTTAGCCTCTGCCTTTCATAGCTCCAAAAAATTGCATTGCAGACTTGACATTCACTCGAGGCAGTTTTTTGTGGGAAAACCCGCTTTAATGTCACGAGTTGCCTGTTATTATTCACTTACCTGTCCTGAGGTCACCCGCTTTCCATTTTACCTTCTAATCCCACCAAGATATTTTAGTGTGTATCGAAGTGGTGGAGTAAGGAGTGGAGGCGTAAAAGTCATGCAGATCGGCCAAACATTGAGGCCTCAAGGTTTTCTTATCCTCATAAGTGAAAAACATTTGAAATTATCAGCATTGCGTATATCATCGTAGAGACGGTGTTATAGTTTGCTTCAAATAAAATGTAGATATGTCTAGGGCTGCAACTAACGATTATTTTCATAATCGATTAGTTGGCCGATTATTTTTTCGATTAATCGGATAAAAAATAATTAATGTAAATATTTAATTTATTTAAAATAATTTAATAAACAAACAGGATATTAAAAACAAACAGCAGAATACATTTTTTTTAATAAAATGCATTTTTTGTTTTTATTTCCCAACCAGTTATTCGCATTTGTGCCCCCTGACATGCCACACTGCCTCCCAGACATGCCACTCCACCCTCCCACATATGCCTTATACCCTCTGATACGCCACTCTGTCCTCCTCTGATATGCCACTGTGCCCTCTGACATGCCACACTGCCTCCCCACATATACCTTATTCTTCCAAATATGCCACACCCCCCATATATGCCACTCCGCCCTCCCCACATATGCTTTATATCCCCTTATATGTCTTATACCTCCTGATATGCATTATACCCTCAGATATGCCACTCCGTCCTTCCCAGATATGCCCTATACCCCCAGATATCCCGTAGTCCCCTCTTAGACCCGTTCACATCACACAGACACAATACTTTTATAAATACATACAGGATTAATCTTCACTGCCCCCAGGATTTAGATTTCCCTCAGTTTGCCTCCCTTTACCTAGTTAAATTAAATTTCATTAAATTAACCCTCAGGCCTCGGCATTAAATTAACCCTAAAGACCCCATTAACCATAACTGTCCCTGAATTAACCCTAAAGACCCCACCAACCACAACTGCCCCATAAATTAACCCTAAAGACCTAATCAACCAGAACTGCCTCTAAATTAACCTTAAAGACCCCATCAACCACAACTGCCCCTGAATTAACTCTCAACACCCCATTAACCACAGCTGCCCATGAATGAACCCTAAACACCCAATTAACACCACAACTACCCCATAAATTAACCCTAAACACCCCGTCAACCACAACCGCCCCTAAATTAACCCTAAACACCCCATCAACCACAACTGCCCCTACATTAACCCTAAAGACCCCATTAAGCATAGCTGCCCCTACATTAACCCTAAACACCCCATTAACCATAACTGCTCCTAAATTAACCCCCACCTCCCCTAACTTTCGTCAGTCCAAATATTAATTTTATACTCAGTTAGAGGAGTGTCACAGCCATGTGGATGCTATAAGAAAATGGGCGCAGCCAATCTGGCCCTGACTGCAGGGAGGGACTGGAAGAAGGTAATGGGCGGGGCCAATCGTCAGTCAGTGACTGCAGGGAGGAGCTGCTGCTGTGAGTCACTGAAACGGATTATAAAACGAGGGGTGTTTTTTTTTTTTTTTTTAGAGCTAAAAAACCCTTCATTTTATAATTGATAAAAATCGATTCAACTAATCGATAATTAAATTTGTTGGCAACGATTTTCATTATCGATTATTATTGATTAGTTGTTACAGCCCTAGTTGTGTCCCTTTCAGGGACTGTACTGTGTATTTTTCATATGGGCATCTTTTTTCTCTTTTAGTGAATTTTGTCCCCTGCCTTTTGGCAGCTGCTCAGGACCCACCCTTTTGGACGGTTGATGGCACTCTAGTATTTTAGTTATCTCTATAAAGTTTCTTTGGATTTCTTTTTCTGTATTTTGCACATAAAGGTGCTTTTCATTTACTCTGCCGAGTTTAACATTTCTGCAACTAAACCCAACGCTAGAACATCATCCCAAATGTTGTTCGCAATAATTCTTTAATTATGTAAGATTCTGATTGTCCTGTGGCACTAAAGCAGTCACTGATAGGTTGTTGCCATGGAAACAGAAGGCATTCTTTAAAATGTTTATGGGATGTATCAGTGTGAGCATGAATATTTCGGGGGTTTCTTTGGCAAACCAGAAATACTTATTTTATTTACTAGAAAGATTTGAATGCCTTTGTTGGATGGTAGTGACTTCAGTCTGCTTCATACCAGGTATTGAGTACTCAGAAGGGCTCCAGCTAAGTTTCTAGAGCAGAGCTAAACTATGGCTGTAGTTGGAGTACAACTCTTATGTCTCTCAGCCAGCCAGGTGAACACCTGTTATATGCATGCAAAAACAGGGGGGGCTGCTTTTTATGTTTCTGATGCTGTTATTCGGCTCCCACTTCATATTTACCGTACAGACGAAAGCTTTGGTAGTTCGAGGGCCGCAAACCTCTTTGCAGGAGTGTCGGGCTCCAGGTTATCTCTGTGTTCAGCGGCTGTCCAAGCGCGATAAGACTGGTTAGTGGGTGTCAGCCTGTCGGCAGTTACCACTTGTATGCTGGCTGCTTGTCTTCCCTATTTTTTGTTGTTTTCTTTCTATTCCTGTTCTTGTTTTCTAATTGCTTTCCCAGTCCATGCTTAATACTGGGCATGGCTTTCGTCTCGGTGAACAAGTGTAATTAGAGCTCAGCTCGTAAATGAAAGGCTTCAGATGTAGCCAGAGGTAACGCAGTAAGTGCTGATCGTGCCCGATTCTTGCATCATCTTCTTGTTGGGTGCGCAGTTTCTTACTGAATTACTATGAATCGTACCTATTCCGGCAAAGTTTATTGACACCACATACTGAACAATAAAGCTCCCGGTACATGTAAAAGTACATAGAATCCTAGCACCATGTATGCTGTCTTATCCGCTATAATTGTAACTATTAATACACATTATGGATATGTAGATCTACATGCGTGATGTACAGCCATTACTATCCAAACATGCTTACAGTGTACACGTTCACCTAAAATACATATTCATGCACTTATAGAGGAGCTGTTCCTGATCACAGACTTGGTGGCCACAGGAGTTTATACACACAACTTTACTTACTAACTGTGTTATTCAGGGCAAACTCGGCCCTCGTTTCAGCTGTTGGCCTTTTACATGGGCACAGAGTAAAGGCAGGCAAGCTGTGAGGTCGCTGAGTTCTGTGGTGTCTCTTCCCATTAGGATCTGGTGCCGGGTGCTCAGCAGTCTCACGTTGGCTCCTCCGCCAAAGAGAGGGATTCCCGACCCGGGCATCTGTGTCAGGGCATCGGAGCTGAACGTTAGAAAGCGCGGTTCGTGACACTTTGATGGGGCATTTATAGGGAGGGGTATCTCTCTGTGCCGGATGTGGAAGACACAATATTGTATATTTATATTAAACATAATTAGCACAGGTTCTTCCAGACGTGCTCAATGTGCCAAAAACCCACAGAGGGAACAAAAGCAGCAGCCCCTCCGCTTACAAATTCTGACTTGGATACCCTGGAGACCAAACCTGGATGGAAAAATATATAGGTGATGACAGATCTGAGGAGCATGAATGCTTGGTCTGTCGTTTACTAAAAACAAAGGTGTGTTATATAATCCATATCTAAATGAAACGATACGTATGTGAGTCTCGAGTTTTCTTTCTTGGGGTTGTTGTACTTCAGTCTCTGGGTGTAAATAGTTGCACGGCCCCTGCTGCGGTCTCACCGCCTGTGTCTCTGAACATGTCTTGACTACCCAACAAAACATACACCAGTTTTTTAAAATGTTAAGCGCAATTGAGAAGAAACGAGTATTCCTGGCCATTTCCCCCGTTACGGCCTCTCTATTTATGATTTTCCACAGCAAGTTATTTCCGTGCGACAGGCCGAGACTCGCATCCGCGGGATTATTCAGCGCCGCACTCCGGTTGTACTGTAGGGTATGTTTAGCGAGGAAAGAGGTTTGTTCCCAGATGGGGTATAAAGTGGAATTTGGGACTACAACCCTTTTCACCCTCAGCCAGAATGATGAAATGGGTGATGCAACATAGATGTTTGGCATGTTTATGTAAATGTGCCGTTTGTACCCATTTAAAAAAATAAATAAACTTTAACCCCTTCTTATCTATGCCTACCTTGTGATATCTTGTGTATTGCCACCTGCATGCGCAACTTACGTGTAAACACAACCTCATCTTTTGAAAAAGACAGTTGGGTTCTTTGTTTGATTTTGTTTTGCCAATTATATATTTTGTTATATTATGTTATATATTACATTATGTTATTATGTAATATATATTGTGTGATTTGTAAACGTTACAGTTCAGGAACTGTGTTTATTTTTCTATTGTGTCTGAAGAATTATGTTGTGTTGCACATAGGGCATTTTTTTGCCTGTTTGTATGTTTTTTTTCTTTGTATGTTTTCTAATAATCTTCCTTGATGAAGTGTTAACGGGTGTTGTAGGTTTTTTTTGGCTTTTAGTCCATGAAATACCGTATTTTTCACTGACGATGAGACAATCGTTTTATCTGTAATGTTTGTCTCAACATTAAGACATAAATATTTCGGTAAAACTAAGGCTTGGATTTTATCTACAGATTAAGTGAAATGCACACAAACACAATGAAATCCAGACACATTCACAATGTTATTCTTTGTTCCCTTTAGTTTATTTAACCTTTCATTTTTGAAATATTTGGAAAGCTAAAACATCAACAGCACAACATACAGAATGAGAATAGCACACAACATATAAGAAGAATGGCACACAATGTATAGAGGAAGAATAGCACACAATATAAAGAGAATGGCGCACAATATAAAGAGAATGGCACACAACGTAAAGAGGGACAATGGCACAAAACGTATAGAGGGAGAATAGCACACAATATAAAGAGAATGGCACACAACATATAGAGTGAGAATGGCACACAATATAAAGACAATGGCACACAACGTAAAGAGGGACAATGGCACACAACGTATAGAGGGAGAATAGCACACAATATAAAGAGAATGGCACACAACGTATAGAGTGAGAATTGCACACAATATAAAGACAATGGCACACAACGTAAAGAGGGACAATGGCGCACAACGTATAGAGGGAGAATAGCACACAATATAAAGAGAATGGCACACAACGTATAGAGTGAGAATGGCACACAATATAAAGAGAATGGCACACAACGTATGGAGTGAGAATGGCAAATGCACTCTCTCTCTCTCTCCTTTTGACAGGAGTTGCATGTAAATGAGCTTATTTTGGCAGCTATTGCAATAAAAACACGAATGGCATCCAGTCCCTTCCACACAGCAGAAATAATTGAGTTTTACTTTGAAACAATAGTGTCTTTCACCCGTCCGCGCCTGTAGAATGTCGTGGTTTGTATAGTCTGTTGTGTTGCCCTTTCCCCCTAAATCGTGTTATTTTACATACAGGATGAATGACGGAACACACCGGTTAGATCGCGTGCGCGTGGCAGGTACTCGCGTTTCCCTGGGGTTTGTACAGTGACGATGGATATTTATGGTGTGAAATTATTGTTTCTGTAAAGAAAAAAAAGTGTATGTGTTGATACTGCTGCGTTGTCATGGTTTAGTGAATTGTAAACCACTACCGTTTGGTGCTTACATAACAAGAAATAACAAGTATTTTATTTTGAAGACGGTTCCTTCTGCCCAAACCAATAAATGTATCGCGTCCATTTGTAAAATCAGTATAGAAGAATGCTTGATCGTTATGTAGTTATGAGTTAATAATATAAATGTAAAAAACCCAAACAAACGTGGATTTCATGAAACAACTGAGGCTTTTTTTGGTTGCGGCGCCTCGGTGCTTCAAGGTTCACGTTTGCTAATATGAAAATGTGATCCTCCAAGGACTAACCTTTTAATTACTGTAATAAACTCTCCAACCTCCTCCCATTTTTCTTGGGGCTTTATCAGTTTTCTTTGTCATCAGTTATTTATATATTGTGACTGCTGATGTGCAGATGTACAGAATAGATTGGTTATTGTTTATATATATGCACATGGTGTGTGTATATATATATATATATATATATATATATATATGCCATGTATGTGTGTATATATATACTGTATACTGTAATAGCATGTTCCAGATATGGCATGCGAGGAACTCCATTGGGATTACAGCATTTCATTCAGATAATACGAATCCCTCAAACAATACCCTGGAGAATTCTTGGTTTCCATATCCCCGGGATGATTTCTGGAGACGGCACAATATACTCGCGTGTGAAATTATCTTCCTTGCGAACGGTCGGTTTTCCCTTAGGAGAGCAGACCACCCAGCACATAACCTGTTATTAGGTATGAAAAGAAAAACATGGGGTCTTTCTGAAATCAAAATGAAGGTATTGGAGTGGATTAAAAGTACACAATGTCAATGTGGTGGTCACAGTCGGGGTATAGTGATTGGAGATAAAGTGAGTGGAAGAGGAGGGGATACATCCATCTAGTCTCTTCAAATGAGACTATTTCATTACAGCTATTTATATTGACTGATATGCCCGTTTTTCCTACCTATTGTTGTAACCCAAACCTTATCCCACTATTTTTAAAACCAATTTATGAATTAAAGGTTGGATAAGTCCAGGGGGCCGGTAGCCATGGCTCGTAAATGTTTATTCCTCTGTGATGTTTAATCTTAGTATACTATTTTCTATAGATTTATGTGAATGTCTGCCTTCTTGACTCTCCCCTAAAGTCACCGTGGATTTGGCCAGCCCTACATTTATTGAAGAAGAGAATCCATATAACAATGAAGAACGTACTTGAAAAGTAATGACTCGGTTATTTCTATTAGCAGCCGTTTGTGTGCAGTAAGGCTCTGGGTTTGGATTTAATGTGCATTAGCTGGCTGGGGGGGCATTTAGCAAGCTCTCTTTGGGCTGACATAACATTGGAGAGGAGGGCTGTTGGAGAATGACAGGCTGTTCCTATAGCAACATTATCTTTCTTTTTAAACTCGGCTTTATGTTCTAGGAAGACTTTTAGGAAACCGATGAAAATGCATATCCACTTGGTTTCCTCTCTTTACATGACAGATCACGTGGACCACGTTACATTTCAAGGACTACGTTAGGTGGACCAACACCAGATGTACTAAAAATCTGGTATAAAATGAACATTGCAACATTGATTGCAAAAAATATTTCCATTAGAGAAGTAATTTAAATGGACCCGCTTCCACATCTGCACATGTACACCTTTACAATGTGAGAAGAAATCTCCACGTGGACATCCTGCGTGTCTTTTGGCGGGGGGGGGGGGGAAGCTTTGTGTCAGACATGTTTAGACATGTATTTATTAATGTAAGTCATCTGTCTCATCTTTTCTTTAAAATAATTTCTCCCGTTATTTATCGGTAAAAAAACCCTGTCCTTTTTTTAAGTTTCCATTTAAAAGGAGAGACGCTGCCGGGATCAGGTTGAGCGCAGTCCCTTTTCTGTTCATTTCAACACATTGGTCCCTCATGAATTATGTGAGCTGCTATTTCTAATGAGGCTGTCAAGGCCGCTTCTATTGGGAAATAAGACAAAGCTGTTTTAAACACGCATTTAAGGCTGCATACGTTACCAGCTAAAATAGTTCAAGTGAGAAGCGTTACGGCAACCTTTCGTTTACCCCGACATGCGCAGCACATGGACCGCGAAGCGGCGCCGGCACCTGCGTGATTTGCTGCCTTTTCACTGACTGCATTACTTTTTGCTTCTGGTGTCTTTGGAAGCTACAGTAATACAGTTCCTTGGGATACATCGTTCTTGGAGAGTTCGGTGTTTGATGTACTCCTGTTATCAGTGAAATAATATTGTTTTTTTAAAGGCTTTCTATAGTGTTTTATTAATAAAAAATGTATATTTTACACATGTGCATAAAGAGGCAATTTGTATTATAAGTAGTTTAATGTACTTTTTTTCTGCAAAAGTTTTTGGTGCTTAACTTCCCATTTATTTGAATGGGGGCGCTTTGTATCAGACCACCTGTAATACTTCAATGAGCCGGCTGACACTGAGTATAATGCACATACGCGCTGGCCAAGCCGGGCTGCGGGGAAACGTATAGGGAGGATTCCCGATGACTCCCTCCATGTATTGGCAAGAGGGGAACGTTACTGGAGACCACACCATTGTGAGCATGAAAGTGCATGTAAAGGTTGCGCAGCCCCTTTAAACATATCTTCAGTTCTGCATATTTTTGCATTCGGGATTATTTACTCGTTTGTAATGTTTGTTGCGTAGGCCTGCCTTATAATGTTACGCTGTTGAGCAGCCTTACTGTTACACTTTTTACCTGCATGCAGTTACTTTTTAAGCTCAGAAGTGTTTTTAGTTAATTATGTGGTACTTGGTAGGTGTTGGTGCGCGCGTGTATTTCTATCTATCTATCCTACAAGTGTAGGGCTTGTGCATAATTATTACGGATGTTACTGTAATTGAATGCACACATAGAGATTGTCTTTTGACTTATTCATGAATTGAAAATCGACATTCCTTCTTTATCTTCTTTACTACTGCAATTCCAAAGCATAAAACATATATAATATTTTCGCCTGTCCTGTTTTATTTTTTGTTTTTGGGTCTTTTTTTTTTGTTGGCTCTGTAGGCTGAATGTTAGAGGAGGGAGTCACCTTCTTCAGGTAGAGATATAACCCCCCAAAGAAATGCAAAATGCTCGCTGCTGTCCCGGTTACTGTTAATTTTCTTCTTTAAAATGTGGCACGGGTGCTTTGTACCTTTTAATCGGCCTTCTCGGTACACTCAAAAAGTGTGATTCAGTTTGCTAATGGGATTAAACCAGGGACTACTAACCTGTTCTCCAGCTGCTGTGAACTAAATATGCCAGGCCTGAGCCCTAATTTCAGCTGTGAAGAGAACCCTTCGGCTATTCCTTATGTGCAGAGTCGCTGCTGTGCGACGTCCCCAGCAGATGGCGCTGCACAGAAGCGGCTAGCGTTAGCCCACATTTTTCTGCTTGTCGCTCTATATTGGGGGGGGGGGGGCGATGCAGAATTTGATATATTTTATATAGCTGTATTTATGGTTTTCAGAAATGTATGGCCTGAAAAAGGCCCCAAAAGCTTTCAATCCTGAATAGGCATTTTTTTAACCCCTCCCCACATAGGTTTGTTCCTTTAATGCTCTTGTTTCACGGTTACTAATTTTCCTAAATGCTGTTCCAAAAAGTATGTTGTGTTCCTATTATCTCTCACGTTTGTGTAAACGTATGTTGAAAACTTGAATATCTTGAAAAAGTAAATTCTCTATAAACATTGGGTCTAGCTTTGTATTCAAATGGATCCATCACCAAATCATCGCCAGTTAATCCACTGGTTGTAAATACTAAGTGGAAACTCTCATCTCGTAATCATTCTCATATAACAGTCTGTCCAAATGCATATTTAAAAAGTTGAGGTCTCATCTTGTTACTCTACACCATTTCATGAATTGCCTCCAATGACAGTTTTGTAAATATCTCTTAAATTCCAGCATATTTATTTTTGCCTTTTTGTTTTTCCTTTTCTTTCTTTTTGTTTCTTCATTTAAACTGGCTCACTGTATCGTGTTATATCTTTTGCTTCCTATAAATTATTAACCTGTTAAGTAGCAATAACATATTTGTCTTTAGCTCATATTAAAAAAATAGTCTAAAAGGACTGTTTCTGAGCATTTTCGGCCCCAGTTGCTATGTTGTTTTTTTTATTATCAAACACTGGGCTGTTGTTTTGTATATAATTCTTCCTCTGAATACGCCAGATGTTTTTGATGCACCCAAACAAAGTGCGTGTGACTGGCAAAAATATATTTTTTAAAATACAGGTCTTGTGATCCACAAATGAGTTTTTACTGTATTTTAGACATCTGCAGTTCACATATTTTCTTAATGCTTCCAGTGATTCACTCAAAAACCACTTTTGTCTTTTTTCTTTCTTTCTTTCTTTCTTTTTTCCTTTTCATCTGCAACATACTTTTTATGCCCACACAACCATACTTACAAATACTTCATAATTTTCTTCTGCTAAATCTAATCGCAGAGGAATATAATTATTTCCATAACAAAATTAGATAAAAACTGTTCAAGATAGAAATTCTTGTTTTCAATACCTGTCAGAGAACTTAAATTAGATTTGTTTGGTCCGATGCATTTATTTGATCAACATATAACAGATGGTGAACGCATACTGTATATTGTCTTTGCTTGTTTGTCGTGCTTTTACGGTGGGGTTTTGCTTTAAAATGTAATTTAAGTATTATTTCCTCATTTTATACTGTACAGTATACACTTTAATTCTGAATTGATTGGAAATCCAATCCTTTGTAGACGTCTTTGCAAGCTATGACTTCATGGGTAACAGCTTTAAACAATATATATATGGTGAATAATATATAATGTATTATTTGGTGGTAGTGGAACAATCACATTGCTTTTGATTTATTACAATGACTATTATTACATTCTAGTAAACACTTTGATGGAAATAGTTTAAATATTTTTTCTTATATTATTATTAATTATTATTATTATATAGTTTAAATATTATTCTAAGTAGCTTCACAAACAAAACAAACACAAGTGATCATTTACGATTTGTTCTTTACTGAATAAGCCGTTTACTAAGGCTGTGATGTCTCTTATTGGAAATACTTTTTTCCTTTATCCATATAATATTTTATTCACAGTTCTTCAGGCAGTGTATCTGCTTTTATGTTCATTTGGCCCTGTGCAAGGCATTAAGTCTTTCCCCACTTTCTGAATTGTAGGTATGGAAGAAAGGACAGCAACAGCTTCGTGGGGAACAAGCGGTCAGATCAGCCCATCGTACGAATCTTCAAGAGTAAGTTGGCTTTGCTAGCCTTTTAGCCACAAGGTTCCAACATGTCCAGAACTCTCATGGGAGCAACAAGCAGGTTTATGGCGTTACTGAAGCAGAGAATATACATGTTCCGTTGCCGTAACCATTTGTGTATATTTATTTTAGAATAGATTCAGCGTATACTTAGAATCTCTGCAGGAAAGAATCAAGTTTTTGGTTCCTCCACCATTACGTGGCATGTGAAAAGCACTATTAAAAAGATTTTTCCCTCAAAGTTTATTTTTGTTTATTTTTCCGTGCTTCTGTGACCTTACCAGTGGAAATGCAGAAATGTAATTAAGGTTGTGTTGAATTATCTATTTCTAAAAGATGTAAGTACACGTAACAAAAAAGAACAAAAAAAACCAAACCATAAAAGTGATAGGATGATATAGTTATTGGAGCAATGTACCATTGTGTACTTCGGGTACTGGGGGGAATTTATTTGCTTTTTCACACCAAATGAGGTGAATGAATCTGATGATAATTGTGTTCTAGCTGAACACAGACAGGGTTAGTGTGACTGGTGATCAGAAATTTTTATTTCCTTGTTCTTAATGTTATACAAATATTTAAAAGATTCGCGTTTAATTTGTGAATGGTAATCGTTTCCTGTTTATTTCACTAGGAAATTGTAATGATTGCCAGTTTAAATGGTGCCATTTTAAAGCTGCTCTCTCATTGTGAAGTTCATCATTAACGGGTTCAGGGTATTTTTCATTGACATAATTGGATGGCATTTCTTTTATAATAATATATTGTAATAGAACAAGCCTGTTTGCAATAAAAAAAATTACACTTAGGTCTAGATGTGCAAACCTCCATAGTAGAATCCAAGGTATAATGTCACATGATCTTTTTACAAACATTTTTTCTGTGTCCCTTGAGATTTTGCTTATTCCTTGGGAATTAATCTATATGTTTACAATATATCCTTGGTTGACATAATCCATTCTGTTGTTATTCAGATGTCGCATTTTCTTGTGCCATTACTTCCCTTTTTCTCTTTTTCTTCCCATGCATTTGTTTATACATTGAGTTTGAAGCGAAATAATACCCAAACACTTTGCAGATGTGTATAACATTGCCCAATCTAAATACACAGTTCCTCTTTTGTCAGCGCTTAGTCAAAGACCACCCAAGGACAATGGCCATTAACAGTGGCAAGAAATAAAGTAAACCCTTTGGCATTACCAGCATTTATGTCAAAATCTGTATTGTGTTTGTACGTATTGAATGCATCATTCAAGCATTCAAAGTATGGGATGGAAAAAGTATATGAACACTTAGGTAATGACTTCAACAAAAGCTAATTGGAGTCAGGAGTTAGCAAACATGGAGTCTAATCAATGAAACGGGATATCTACACTGTATTTCTGATCTGTTTGATGTTATTTTAATGGACAACATTTGCTTTTCCTTCAAAAGCAAGAAAATGTATTGGTAAGAGAATCTGTGCCATTTTTATTGAAGCATTATTACATGTACTTTCTCATGCATTTCTAGAAAATATCTTTTATATCTTTAGACAGGAGGCTTTTTTGTGCAACAACTGCCCCTGAGCAACCTCTCAGACTTTTAGTGCTGCTTTAGTAATCCTGAAATGTTTGCCAGAATAAACTGAATGTCTCTGCTTACAGTGAAACAAAACGCAAGGTACTTTAAAATATTTCAAATTATGTGTAAAACTACAAAAGTAACTCCTAGACCCTTATGAAAAGGGCATTTCACCCCCTAAAACAGGAATTGGATGCTAATTTACCCCTCCCAACTTTAATGTATCCCATAGCCTTCTTTTGATACCATTAATATTATGGTTTTCAATGATTAGCTGCATTTGTTGAAAAACGCTTCAATTTCATGTTCTGCAATACCCTACAAGTTGTTTTTTGTTATTTTCTTTCTTTTAAATGTTTAGGAACGGAAAAGGGATTTGGTGGTTTATTCACTAAAGTGAGCGACACCTGCAAATTACTTTTGCTTTTCCTTATAAAGTCTTAAGCACAGCTTCTAAAATGTGGGTGCGATTTATATGAAAATGAAAATATATATTAAAGCAAATGTGTGTACTGATGCTGAAACCTTTTGATTTGATACAACTATGCTACAATGAAATATCGGTTCCCATGTATGTGAGGAACATCTGTCCCCAATACGTGGATTTATTCTGTAATTTGGACGTAATTAACTTTGACAATTGCATAGTCTGCCTTCAGTGGTTGCCTTTTCAGATGTGGAAATAAGATCATTCCTTGGCCATGTTTCTATATGTAAAGCGTTCCGCGTATAGGAAGAGCACCCTGGACATGATGCAACTTTCTCCCGCGGAGACGATGTAGGTGGTTATCTGTGTTTATATGAGGTGTGTATAGTATGAAATGGAATCAAAATGATGTTACGAATAGCCACAAGCCTGCTTAGTCTGCTAAGTACTTATTATTTCTATAGACTTTGTGCTCTCCAAGGCTGTGCATGCAATACTAGACTCTCTTCAGCAGCTCTTTCATCCGGCTCCCTTATGGTATGGTAGACAAAAAAGAATCCAATACAAGTTAGACTTATGCTGCTGAATGCCTTGTTATGAGACCCCCCCCCCCCATGACATAATGACTGTTGGAATCTGATTATATTTAGTTTATGATGGAAATAGGTGCCTGTAATGAAGTAATATGGAGTCTTATTTACCAACGAGACTTTAAATAAATCTGTAAATAAATACACATGTAGCTTTAGTAGCTTTAACACAGTGCTACAAGTTATCAATTTAAAACTCAAAATTATGGGTTGCCTCATGTTTAAAACCCCAAAACAGATGGGCAGCTCCTTTATGATAGATTCTCTAACATTAACATTCGGTCTAAATTGTATGTGTTAACCTTGGCTATAAGCCTTTGGTTTCCTTGGCAGCTGCAGCTACAAGCTGCATATCTGACAGACGGGGCTACAACCATGGCTACCAGAGGAGACCCTTGTGGTCACGATCAAGTTGTAAATGTCAGGCCAAGTCTGTTTTTGTGTCCATCATTCTTCTGTATTGCCAATTGTATAACATGTAGAGCGGGCTATAGATCAGTCTGGAATTGAGGACATGCCAGACAGTACCTTCTAAAGCAGAGCATCAGCAGGAGGATGATGTGAATTGAAGGCGTTGTTTTGAGTTGACATTTTGGCAGCTTCCAGTTATGATTTTGCACTGACATCACCCCAGTAAGTATGCAGAAGCTTCTTAAAGCTCGAATGTTGTGGATCTTGGCCTATAGGCAGAACAAATAATAAATGCTCAATGCTGTTTGTGTTAATTCTTCTGAACAAGGGCCTTTGCAGCGGGCACGCTTTTTTTTTTTCGACTGAAAGCTGGACATGTGCGGTCGATACTTTAGGCTAAGTGATATTTGTAATAATGAAAACACTTGTTTGTACTCTTTGAATTTCCAGTGTTAACCTGGTACAGCAAAAGAGACAAAGAAAGTAGAACAGCCCCGGCAGTACTGCTTTATTCATTTGTAAGGTGCTTGCTCTGTTACGTACTTTATAACGGCAAAACCGATCCGTTTTATCAAGCTGAGCATGGGAACAAATTTTGTTTGAGGAGACTAAATTCTCCATTGCATTATTTCGTTCATTGATGTTGTAATTCCAGCTGTTTCACTATCATGCTTTACTATACAGCCTGCTGATCACCGACACAAATTACAGCTAATAGTAAAGATTTTTTTTTTCTCATGTCAAGTAACGTATGCTATAGCTGTGTTAGTTGACAGTCCGAGCCCTTTCTGTTATGCCTAATAAGATAATATATGTAAGCTGGATGACTTTAACATATTTAGAGCTGAAAGCTAACTTTGTCATGACAGTGGCCAATTACAACTCTATACATGAATTAGGAGTGTCATTACACTCAATTAGCAAGGCTGCCACATAATCTGCTTAATACTCTGCTCTCTTTTCCCTAGGGTTTTGCAGACAGTCCTCATTACAGTGATCACTTGAATGACAGTCGATTAGGGCCCCATGAAGGATTGTCCCCGACACCTTTCATGAACTCAAATCTGATGGGTAAGTAGGTAATTCTTTGCGAACAGCCCCTGAAAGCCTCTTTGGTTCGGAGACATCATGTTTCATCCCTTAGCCAGGAATTACACATCTAGCATCTGGGCCTGAGAGAGTTTTTTTTCTTTTAATAGACTCCGATTGGGTCACTTGTCTGTGTTCTTTATCTAGAATGTTTCAGATGCTTCAGGAGTCAAAGAAATATGGAACATGCTTAACACAAGAGAACTAGATAAACTATAAATTAATTATACCTTAAATAAAAATAGTGTGCGTGTGTGTATGCATATATGTATATATTCCAAACAGACTTGTGCCGTACACTTGTTGTTGAACTATTTACATTAAAACTATTTACATGTCAGCTTCAATAGAAACTTTTACTCCACCTGTTAATGCATGGCGTGTTAATACTACAAGGTATTATATTTGTTGTCTATGTGACCTATTTTGTGATCTGAGTATTGTCCTTTCAAGACACAGCCATGATAATCTAAGTGGATTAGTTAAAGCCAAATCCTGGTGGTCTGCAATTTCTTTTGGAAATCTTCCTGCTTTGTCTGTATTTTTCTCCTTAATCTTTATTTGTTTAAAGCAATTATATTGTCTGGGGACAAACTGTCAACATACTTCATATACATACGTAGAATACCCACCATTAAGGTAGTTCAATTATTTGTGTGATTGATACCTTTCAAATATTGAATAACTGTCACTCATCAACACTATTGTGTTCCAACATGCAAAAGTGAAGGAAAGAAATACAAAAAAGCTTGGGAGAAAAAAGTGGAAACATGTAAAAATTGAAGGTGAAGTCACTTGTGGCAGGGGCAGACTTTTTTTTCTGTGTCTCGTTGACATTTCAGCAATTTCCATCTCCAGAAGCTGTAATTTGCTGTAAGATAATAGAGCCAATGACCCAAAACCAGGATGCGCCATCTGACCACGTGGAAGAATATGCTTTTTATTTATAAATTTATGCTTGCTTTAATGTTAGTTTAGCAGGCTGTACAGAAGTCTGGTGTATTCGGTGACTTGTGCTGTTGGAGGTGTCATTACAGAAATGGTTAATCATTTTGATGCATTGTAACTATTCAAGCCTTAAGAGATTCTTCCAAGGCGCTTGCTAACGTGTGATTACAGCTATTACCTTATGAATCTCGTCGCTGGTGTAAAGCAATTAAAAATTAACTATAGCGTAGCAGAGCCATCAGTGCGGCGACACGTCTTTTTTGCTTCTACATAGAAGTACTGTAAATGTGCACATTATATGTTTAACTACTTTGCTTTTGCTTGTTGCAGAGTAGAAACAGTAACTAGAAAGTAATGGGACTGTAAAGCCTCTTTGTTTGCCAAGTAGACACACGTCACTTTCCAAATCCCAATGCAGCATTTATATGTACACTCATTCTTAAATGAAAACTCGGTGAAGTTTTATTTTCTGTTCCCCGGTATAATCTGGTTTAAGACATTGAAATCAAGAGATGGCTTCATTTTGAGAGATCAATTTAATGCTTGCCTTTTAAATTAGACTAAGCATTTATTGATGTTGGGGGCAAATGAAGCTGTATTTTTTGATACCGTAAGGTGTCGTTAAATGTTGCATGACCAGGCGAGGCGATGAGTAACTGTTCTATCTGTAGGGTGATTTGTTTCACCTACAGTGAACAGCAGGTGCATCATATCTGACTTACATTTATAAGCTAAACAGTAATACATTAATAAACACACCCCACAGTTTATGAAGCATTATTTTATTAAAATACTATTTTTAGCTTTACATTGGCAGTCTGCTTAAATAAATATTAACCAATACTAATCAGAATGTAGACCACTGGCCAGTGTTGGATATAGTGAGGTGTGTGATGTAGCTTATTTTGTTATTATCCAACATACTATATTATGATGATGCACCATTGAGGGTGCAAAGGGCGTTAAGCCTCACCATTTGTCTCTCTCCTGATGTTATCGCTAGCACCTTGCTGTACAATAAAAAGCACTTCATTGAAATTATCCAGAATGCGAGGGCTTTATAGTTTTATTTCAATGAAGCTGCTGCTTTCTCCCATAGGAATTGTTGGATGAACTGATAGTTGCTGGACTGCTTGGAGGTGCTTCAGCGTCACAGCCCGTACAGGAACGTAGTTACTATATTCTTATTAACTGTCATATTAAACATATAATCCAGCTAAACAGGGATTGTTTCAAAAGGCAACAGTTAACTTGCAATGTACCAAATGCTTGCCATGAGCAAGTGGTCAACAGTGTAATACCAGAAGGGGGCAGCAGAGAGCACACTGTTGAAATTATTAAATGCATTATAAAATACAAAGTGTCGGGGTTCCCCTAAAACACCCCTCCCCAAAAAAAAACCAAACAGTGTTCACATTATACAATTATATCTCACGTAGAGGGACCATAAACAACCTATCCTTGATACTGACGGTATACATAAATAAAATGTATTACAAGTATAGTTCTTATGGTTCTCATAATAGGATATTGGCCTCCTGTTGGATTTTGCGTTTTTGAACATATTTATTTAATAATAATATTTTTATATTGCAACCTTAAATATCTGTAGTTAATCAAGAGTTAATGTATGCAAACAAATGGAAACCTGAATGGGTTAAGCTTGCCAAATTCAGCCTCATATTTCATTGCTTCTGTTAGCACTTAAAAGAATCATTACTAAAACAGGAGGAATTATACGTCAAGAGGATGTTGTTATTTTGAGTATTATGCTCAGCCATAAGCGTATTTGCCTGAAGAGATAGTGGATTATAAAGTGTCACTGTCTTTCATGATGGAGCTCTTAAACACTTTAATGATCTTGTACATAGCAGAAGAGAGAAAAAATTCTAACAAGGGTTGATAATGATTCAATAATGAACAATTTGCCACAGAAAGATGCATTTCCATATTCATTTAGTTATTTTTGAAGTGTGCTGTGCATGCAGTAAAGCTATTATGGAGCTTCTCTCTCTCTCTCTCTCCCCCCGACTAATGAATTCCAGAATTATCCTGTTGATTCAGAGGCATAGAGATAGGACTCTGCTTTTAGAGGAGATGAAAAACGTCCAATCCATTGGCTCGTGGGTAAGCAATTAGCATCAAACAGATTATTAGAAGGACAACCTAATATAAGTCCTTTTGAGTTTTGACCATAGCTGTGATTTACTCTTAAGAGGCACTATTTAGAATTCACATTCCTTTCTTTCCCCTCTTGTAGATTAATTACAGTCCTTTTAAAGTTAATAGTTATCCACGTACAGTACAAGCTGATTTCATCCTCCCGAGCATCGTGTGATCTTGCTGGCTTAGTCCATCAGAGCTGGAGCGACGTCAGACTGACACATTGCAGCTATACTTAGCAGTGTAAAAAATCTGAAACGTGTAAAATAATTATCCGCGTGCCTCGCATCCATGGGGGTTCGAAGCAGTCGACAAAGCGATGAAATCCCCTAAATCTAGCATATCCTAGGAGCCAGATTCAGATCTCTTTTTATCTACCTACATGAGCTTCAAGCCCTGACTTCTGGCCTTAATGTTAAACTCCATCCATGCCTTACCGAGAGGCCGCCGTGCCAATGTCCGCAATGGGCAAGCTAGGAATAGTAGGGGAGCCTTTTTTTAAAAAAAAAAAAAATATATATTATATGGTGATTTTTTTATGCGACGTGTGACAGTTTTAATAAAATGTAGTTGCATTAGTCTGAAAGCTCATTTGTTTTAAATTTTGCCAACATTTTCCCTCGTTCTATAGTATGGCATTGTGTTGACATAGCCTGTTTAGACATGCTGAGTGGGGACAAACACATCTCGGAGTCAGCTATCTGAGAACGCCAGAAGGCGCAATTATTGTATCTGACATCTAAATAGACCTTCCATTTTCAGTGTTGCTTAATTAAGTGAAATATATTAATTTTACCTTTTTAATGAGGCTCTAGCACGATTGTGTTTGACAGTACCTCTATTTATAGACGTAACCTTGTATACCAGAAGCCTATCTTTGCCTAAACTGGCCACGGCAGAGGCATTATTAAACACTAATCTACATTCACCAGCCGGAAATCTTACACTCATGCTACCACCACGGCCTTTACCCCACCATAACTTATTTGGTGTGTGCTTCTCGTACTGCCTCAAGCAGTAAGCCAGTAACCGACGTAATGCTGATGAGTTCCCATTAAGGAGCATACAGCTGTCCACGAGTGCGTATCCCCCTTCTGCACCTCCGGCCTGGGCTTTGCGTAAAGGCAGACCGAGGGGTCCATGTTTAAAGTGGGTATAGAGGCTAACCTTATTTGCAAATGACTAACCAAGAGTCCCTTGCAGTGGTGGAAGCAGTACAAGCTTCGGCTTTCTGGCTGGTATATATAGATTAGTGTTTAATAATGCCTCTGTTACCCCCTTCATTTTAGGTTGGAGGGGTTTCCATCACTTTTACCCCCACCATAACTTATGTTTGTGTGCCTCTTAAACTGGATCTGCTATTGTTGGTGGGTTAACGTAGTAAAGCATTACTTTGCTTATCTCTTTAGACTTTATGAGATAATCTGACTAAGATAGTTGTGGTTTCTTTATAAAATAATAACCAGGCATGTCACCGTTCTTGGTCCCTCCATGCAGGGATTGGGATCACTGGAATACTCGTTAGAAGGAGGGGCGCTCAAAAGAGCTACCTAACTCCCCTCCTCACCAGAACCACCGGACCTTTTTAGGGGACCTGGCTCTGCGATGGATTTTCAGTGTTCAAAATACGTCCTGTGCCGTCTTCTGACTGTATTAATAAATCAAATACAAAAAATTGAAAAATAACTCGTCTTGGCTACTGCCTCACTGAATACACCGATCACTAGGTAAATCTCTCTAACCGTTCTATCTTTGGGTGACATGACACCGGCTGCATGTGTTAATGTCGCTGTGTGTGGTTATTTGACATGTCGAGCCTCGTGACAAGATAGATCAGAGAAGAGGGAGCTGTGGGTTCAGTGTGCAGGCTGTGTTTCGAGCTATATGCATGTACATGTAGTTTGTCACTCTGGTTTTATATAGTTATTCCTATTTATTTTTGAGGAATTGGGGTTGGTTTATTCCTGTGGGTGACCCTTGGCTGTCATCATGTCCTCTGGTTTTCTGTTTCAGGCATCTGTAAAGTTAAATGGGAATTTCCACCAAATATTTTCTTATTACTAGTATTAGAATAAAAATGTTTCAAAACATTTCTGGCTTTTGCGTGGTGTGCTGTCTCTGATCCCTGCATTTATAAAGTGTTTTCCTGTATAAGGGATATTTTTTAACATGTGTATGTGTATATAATATATACATATCTTTTAAACCTACCATTCTGGGCAAGAAATTTGTATAAAAGTCCCATAAGGCTAGATAGCAGGGTCCTCCGCTCCTGTTGTATCTGCATGCATAAATGTATATTTGTTATATATTTGTTAAACACCCTACCTTTATATTGTACTGCGCTGCTCTTAAGAAAGAATAAATATTTACACACACACACGTAGTGTATGTAGTGAAAGTAAGGGAGCGCAACAAATACTGTCCCGCATCCACAAATCGTTATTGTAGAAGCCATAAAGCACTCATCTTTGTTCTCCTTACATATGCTACAAACATTTGCAACATGTAAAAAGAGATTTGCTTTATTTTCCAATGAACTGCTCGGTAGCACATGAGATAAAGTTGGAAACGTGGGAACAGGTTGTCTGATCGGCTTATAACGCCCTCTAAAGTAGTGATCATTCATGTGGCCTTTGTGTTATGCTGGCAGTCACTATGTAAATAAAAATGCTCTAAAGTGTTTGCACCTGTAATATGCATCTCACACACCAGTAGGGTCAGTTTTACCTCCCTGCCACCTTCTATATTGTGTTAAAGAATACACGGGGTAGTAAATGAGCAGCGGTGCAGTGTATTCAGCCTTGTGTGACCCGGAAGGGAGGTGAATTGAGCAGTGTGTGACCTATTCATGTTGCTACGTTGTGTGCACTATTCAGCGTGTTCACACTGGGCACTGTTGTGTATGAATGATAAATCCCCCTGTTCTGTGCCAATGTCTTTGTGTTGTTTCATTAGACTCTCTTACTAGGCAGATACACACTTGGAATTTCAGCTCCGACATCAGCTGCTGACAGAATTACAGTTCTTAATTCCTTTTAATCAAAGTGTTTATGGCTGTAAACTTTTAGGGATATGTGACTGCTAGTAATACGTCTCCCATCACTGTCCATACTTATATTAGTTTCTTTTCTTTTCGTTATATTCCACTTCTTTGAGCTCCTATTAGTCGTATTAGCTGTTCTCAAAACCCACCGACTGGTCACGGGCTGCCAGTCTGCGGGCAAACATTGACAGTCACCACACCGCTGTTCCACCAAAGATTTTGTTCGTTGACAAATGGTTTCCAGCCCTGTATCTGTAGAAACGGCGTAGTCCACAAATCACACTTTTATTTTGCGTGGGTGCGTGCATTCTTTTAGTTATTGGAGTTAATGTGTACGGGGCTACTTTTTTCTCATTTCAGTCCATCTGGCTACCGCAACTAGAAAGCTTTAGTATGTAAACTTCTTGCACTCCCATTGAAGTCCGTGAAACAGCAGCCAAGGAGTTCATGTAGAATAAACGTTTAACATAAACGAGTGCTGTTTTCACAAAGAAGTCATGGTGTGGCTGCAGTCGGGAGGGTTTGCGCTGGCTTGGTATGGAGAGGTACACATCCCGTGATCAGGGGTGGGGGAGATGATGGATGCAGCAGAATAGTTTTCAGATCCTCTGTAATGAGATAATCTGGTTTGGTGTTTTATCGATGTATCAAGTGACAAAATCCATGCAGATGCTATTTCCATGATATGCCTTTTAACCCCCTATATGTCAGAGTGGCAGGGTTGTTTTATATTCAGGCTTTTTTAGACCCCTAAATTAATATCCAGATCAGATCATAATCAGGTCCGTCTTATTTTGTGAGTTTGCTGAGCAGCTCTAGTTGAGGTATTCCCCCTGAACGTTGTCGCTGCGCTGGGATTTTCCTTGACTTTGATGTGGTGGAGAATGCCCTGAAATGAGTGTTTGCGGGTCACAGGTGCCGCGCGGCTAATCTGCGGTGCAGCTGCTCGGGAGATACATCTCAGTAGGCCATCTTTACTGCCCTCCACCCGGTGAAGTGAGGTGGAGACGAGAGCAGGTGTGCATTACACGACAATCCTCGCTCCCTCCTATTCTCTAATCATACGCTTTCAACAAACGCTCTCGCAAAACCACAATCACTATGTAAAAGTGTAGCAGCAATGCCTTCGCTTAAATGTTTCTGCAAATCCTTTTTATTTCCCACACTTACAGTTTATGTCACAGAGTTTGATTAACATTTGGGAGGAGGTTGTGTGATGTTACCTTAGGTGACAAGCCCCCCCGGAAGCATACGTGCGTCTGGTAGCTGTACGATGCCACCCCACCCCCCCCCCCCCGTCGGATCTCCGGTCTGAGCTTGATGTGCTTTGTAAAGCGATAGGAGGGGCATGTTTTTATTTTGATGCTAGTGATTTAACTGTCCCTAAGGCCGTTGCTTAGCGACCTGCCTAGTAATTAAAACAATTGTTATTGCAAACAGATTATGCGAAAGAAAAAAATAACAATGCCTGTTATTGGATTATTTTGTTGCTTTGCCGCAGCGCTTTCAATTTTTAAGAGTATAACCACCCCACCCCACCCCCACCTCCCTTGGGAACTTTTAACAGGACATGAAATCCTACATCATTGTTGTTAGCTCTTAAATTGCCAAGTAAATGTGTCTGCACGAAACTGCTACTTTTAAAATAATTCATTAAAAAAAAAAACCCTAAATGTTGGAGCCATGACGAAAACTGTAAATTCCACTTTTTATGTTAATACAGAGTATATGAACTAGTAATATGAATCGACTAGATTGTAAGCTCACAAGAGCAGGGCTCTCTTCTCCTTCTGTGCCAACAATGAAAATGATTTATTTTGGCTACCTCTTATTGTAACAGCGCTACGAAGCCTGCTGGCGCTATACAAGTAGATGTAATGTATGTTGAGGGTTCGCATTGCTTGGGGGGCCGATTCTATGAGGGACGCCTGCAGTGCACTGGTGTTAGTATTAACACGGTATAGAGCATGGGGAGGCTGCTGTCAACATACTTCTCAGCCAAAGGAACAGGCATGTCACAAAAACAACAAGACTGTTCTTCAGTGCCACGCAGAGGCCATCTTTACCTAGAGCTGTGGACAAACTCAAACACATTAGAGAAATTAGATTTTTAACAGAAAATGAAATAATTTTCTCCATTATTCGAGTTCACAGACCCCCTGCACTCCCTTCCCATTCACTGGCACAAGGACAGGGACTGGTCACTGCTGGGGTCAAACATGATACCACTCCCTAGGGGAGATTGTGCACATGTGTGGTAGAAAGCTTCAAATTATTCCTCCCTAATCTTCAATGGAAAGTTTACACTACGTCCGGTCACTTATTTTGCTTTTGCCCCCCCCCCTCTCCTTTCCATTGGTATGGTGCACAGTCCTAAACCCAATCTCAAATAACGTTGGTAGGAACATCCCGATGGGTTCGGCGCCAAATGCAACCGTTATTTTAGTGAGCGGCACAAGGTTTTCTTACACATGGCTGAGCAATCATACTGGCTTTTTTTTGGAAATAGGCATGGCATGCTTCGCGTCTCTCTGGCACAGAGCGATGTATCTGATGTTAATCCCACTCTTCCCTTTAGAGATTGTTAGCTGTCAAAATATGCGCAGAAATATTTGCTAACACTCTCTGTAGGTGTCCAGCTGTTAGACGTCTACAGCCATATCTTTGGAGATTCATGCTGGAAATGAAAACCAAATGTGCAAGCAGCCTGCTGCATTAAGAAAACATGAGTTTGTACGGGTGTTGAAGGATTCATAGCGTATTGCCAGGTGCGATTGTATATTTGCTGCTTCATTTTTAATGCTTTGTGTTACGACTGGGCAGAGGCATTTAACCCCTTCTCTGATGCCGAGACCAGCACGCCTTGCTTTGGCGCTCCAACACTCTTAAGGTTAATTTATATTGAACGATCCAGTCGTGTACATTCTGTGGCTTGGTTTCATGTCCGTATTACATTTGAAAACGTGACATGTTTAATCTTCTTTAGTAGGTGGTGGAAGTAAACTGCGTATTTCATCGTACCAAGTCCGCTTGGCTTCTGTTGCACTAAATGAACAGGCTCATCTCCTATTCGACTGAGACGGTGGTTTTAATTGGCCTCATTCTATTAAAGATGATATTTCTTGGACCAAAATACAGGTTGGCAGCATGGAGAGTGTGAGCTTCATTGGTGTTCACAGCTCTTCCCAATCCCTCTTGTGATTTATTTTTCCTAGACGCTGGAACAAGTCTCCTGGCAAATCAATACAGCTAATAATAAAAAAAAGAAATCCTTTTGTCATTGTTTAAATAAAGGAACAAAGAGAGACATTTGATTCATTACCACAACACCCCCCCATCTGTGGTTTAAAATCCACTTCATTGGAAATCGGCCATTTTTATTTAATTTCTACCCTGACGCACTCCATCGTGAAATCTCACAGCAGTTCCCAGTTGCTGAGAAATAATATTTTTTTAAAATATTTTAATTATTAGGTTTATTTATACAGCACCGACCATTTGTGCTTCCTAAAATACATATATTCAAGGGGAAGAGAGGGCCCTGTTGGCAAGCTGTTAAAGCCATAAAGCATTGAGCTGGATCAATTCCCTTTGTATTGTTTGATTGCCTCCCAAAACAAAGTTCCTGTTTCTTTATGTTCATGAAAGATACATTTTGTCCACATTACCCTTGGTGTTTTGATTTCAAAATATTGGTCCTTTTTTTATTTGTTTCCGAACTGCTACCCTGACTTTGCCTATAGGCTGCTTGACATGGTGATCATAAACACACACACGAGTGAACATGTATGTATATCTATCATATGTATTGTATCTGTAAGTGGGAAGATCATATCCCATCATATTCATGGGTTTCAAGCATTACCTTTGTGTTCTCAACCTCTTCCAAACTATTTTGGGTTACTGCCTGCTCTTCATATCAATCCCAGGAGCAATGTGAATGCAAACAGTTTTAACAAGGTGATGTTTTTTTATTTAGCGTTTTGGATGCTAAATAAGCTGTAAGCATTGGCACGTTATCGGCTCGTTTAAAGGGAACTCAGACTTGAGCTTTACGATAAACACGGTACACAATTTAGTAATGTATAGTGACAGTTTTATACAAAAGCATGTATTGCTGTCTTCTTGTAACTACTTTCTTTGTGTTTTGTTTGCTTTCCTTATCTGCCGTTCCTCCATAAATCTTTGGCTCTGTCCTCTATAAATCTCTCAGAGCTTGAAATGCTGGAACACTGCTCCTGTAAAACAATCCAAGAACCGTATTTCTCCAGGGGAAAGAGCAGCTTGAACTTCCTAGAGAGGAAGAAATACATAAAATGATTCATTAATTACAAGAGGAAAAGAAATCCTGTCCAAAGTCAAATTGTACTACGTTTACAGGTTAATAACAGTGCTTTATGCTACACACACATTATTCAGTATTCTTCCTCTTTTATTAAATTCTATTTTAGTTTAAAACTCTGCAGTTTTGGTCAATGTCGTGGTACTGCAGTTTTTTTGCTCAACATTTTTATTAAGCTTTTACAGAAGTTGGGAAGCAGAAAATACACAGAACATGAGCAATATACAAAGCATGTGTTCAAAGCCCACCCAACATCTTTTATGGCCTATCAAGGCCCATTCAGACCTCCAGAAAGTGTTGAGTAGGAGGGTGAAATGTAAGACCCCCCTCCAGTAGTGACAAATGTAAGAAGTGGATTGTTAGACCCTTTTTTCGTATTTTCAAAAATGTTTGCCAAGTAATGATCCATATGTGTTATGCATCATTGCTTTTACAAATCCATCCAGTTCAGCACCTAAGTGTTTATACGTGATGAAGCACCATCAGGACATCTGCATCATCTAAGAATGGGCCTGATGGACCTTTCCCCCAATAAAACTGTTTTCCTGACCAATATACCCTGGAGGGGTATCTGGTTCCCCTGTCTCTCATCATTCGTATGTTATTAATAAAGCGGTGATGCAGAGCCCTTCTGCCTGATCACTGCGAGTCCAAGTGAAACGAGGGGTGGAAACGGAAGGATTAAATACATTTAGTTTTTTTCTTCTTGGGAACACAAGTGGTCCTCTATGAAAGGAATACAGCGATGTATCTTTCAGTTGCCTAACCTGCATATGCTAAGGCTGTTTAATGAAGCTGTGACGTACCTGAACAGATCAAACATATTCCATAGTTTTCATTTTGCTTACTTTTAAAAGCTATCTGCTTTAGGCAATCCTCTGCAGCTCGTCGACCCTCATACGTGGTGCTCCTGCTTCTCCTGGAAGGCTTGTATCTCCCCAGATAGGTGCTGCGCATGAATAGGCTCCTTCCAAGGGAATCTGTGCGCTGCACAATCTGCACGGTGTGTATGGGGCACCAAAGGTCTGCGTTACGTTCACGAATAATCAAACTCCATTGGTGATTTGCTCAATCTGATAACCCGCGTTTCTGTTTTTGCTCTTATATGAAGCCTAATTTGTACGTATTAGAAAGAAATGTGTGGTGTCCTTTATTGCTTTATTATTATATCACATTATTCTCATTAGTATATGTGTAGGATGGTATTTCATGTTTTACTATTATTAATGTAATACTGCCTGACATTTTGGATACTCGAGTATCCATGCCTGTTTGTGGCCCTTGAGGCTTAGAGTCCAACGCGTCCCACGTCATAGAACATATTTTACAATAAACTGTGTTTCAGAATTCAAAGCTGTGGTGCGCAATTCACCCGGCCTCTCAAAATCCTAAATTTAACCCATTGAAACCCACAGGATTAAAGTGGGATTATGAGAAATCTAAAGAGCTTTGCAGTAATCTGAAAACAAATTTGAACCAGTCATATAAACCTTAGATGGTGGTTTTTTTTGTTTTTTTTTAAAACATTACTGCCTCATTTAAACTTACATATGAAATGCTATGAAACGCTAGAAGCCAGTCATTACCCAATACTTTATATCTATATCTTTTATAGGCTTGGTAATGGGTCTTTTGCTAGTCGGTGCCATTGCATTGTTTTTATTATTATTATTATAATTACTGAAAAACCTGTTGCCCGTGTTTTGTTTTAGTAAACAAAAGTCTAAGCACACAGTGAAGGATATTTCCTGGCCCCGTATAATGTATAGTTAAATCAGGGGAATTTAAAAGCCTCCTACCCCTTGTATAATACAGTCTTGCAAGAGGAACTCGGCCCTCTGAAATGTAAAGTGACGTCAAAGAGCTGCCTTTAGTGAACAAACCTCTGTATGTAAACATGCCCTAAGCAGACGCTCCAAAACAATTGTTGTCTTATGAGTGCAGGACTATTAACCTGCGTCAGACATTTTTGGAATACCTGTTTAACCGGCCGCAACATTTGTGGGATATTTAAAATTGCAGCTGTTATAACAATATTGTGTGTTTTGGTACCTTTCAACTAACCTTTGTTTGAAAGCATCTCATGCTTTTGTCATTTCATAGAAAGGTGGCTGTTTTCCCTTTTCTGGAAGCTTTATTGAGTAATATATGCCCTCTCGGAAGAACTCGATTCCCACAGGGTGACTTCTCTTCTCGTCTCTTCTTGTCACTTCTTGTATGTCATTTTTCCTGGCAATGGGTTGATCAGCCAGAAGCATTTTATTTCTTCAGTGCACTTGCTCATGTATATAGTCACAAAACCTACGAGTATGACTCACTTCTGTTACGTTTGGGGATTTGATTAGTGTTTGTGACACGAGTGTGTGCCTCTCATCACTAACAGTGAGTCATTTTGTGAAAAGCAGTAGCTCACTACATGGGAAGCCATTTCATATTTGGCCCCAGATTGCTATAAAATACCTATAACACTGCTAGCTAGAAAAAATCTAGTGGATGCAGAACTCATCCACGAGAGCCACTAAGCCTCGGTGTAGTAGCCCAACAGAAGAAAGAAGAACAAACTCAGTGACTTCATTCAACAGGGAAAAATAAAGCGTTTGTTAAGGCTCTGCATTTATGTATATATATATAAATAAATATTTTTTTTTTTTTTTCACAAATATATTTTGGTTTGGTGTTGGAACACTTTGCCTTTATTGGCATTTTACTGATGTCTGTTGGCCTGTGCAGAAATATGCAGTTGTTATAAACATTGTTATTATCTGAATTGTTTTGCAAAAGGAAATGAGGCATTTAAAACAAAATAAAGGTCCAATTAAAACGAAATTAGTAATAATAAAAAGAATAAAACTACGGCTATATATTATTGGTTTCTACTTTAAGATGATGGTAGTTTCAGTGTTTAATTTGTTTTAAGCACTATCGCACCCCATTCTACCTCCGTATGTTACTGCTTTGTGATGGGCATCCTCCTTTTTAATCTCGGGAGGGGACGGTCTGAATAAGGAAAATCTGTGGGGGTAAAACATACAAATATGGGTGTCGGGTGGCGTATTAACAACTGCCCTTGTCACACAACAGAGAGGAGAATGGGCACACGGCCTGCTCAGGACCCCACATTAGATCACTAGTTTAAAATTACTTTCCAAAGTAATCTCATTTACTAAAAATCATCGCACAGACCTACAGCTCCATCTATTGAAATATATATATACGCAGTTTTATTTTTTTAATGGTGGAGCGTTACTAAAACTCACACCATCGCAGGCATGTGCACTTTTCTCACTTCATAATTGGTTTATGAAATCAGGCAAAATGTGATCTGTAGAGCAGTCAGGAAAAAAAGGGTTTTTTTTTTTCTTATTTTTTTCTTTTTTTGATATTTTTTGCGTTTCACACTGTTGGCTATTTATAGATGGAAATTGGAGTCACACGATTGAAGGAGGCTTTAAAGGCAACTTCTTTAAACTCATTGGTTGCATGTAAATGTAGAACTTGCTACTTTATATAATATGAAGTTAAAAAAATATTGTCGGCATCTTACCAAATGCCTTAATTTTAAAACTGAAGTGTGGACAATGTTGGTGCTCACGTCATATGTGTATGTATGGTGTGTATGTATGTTTTTATTTATATATATTGTATTATATATTTTATTTTTACATCCGACGCAATCTGGATGTCAAAATAGGCAGGATTTAAGCTTGAAATTTGTTGCTTTATTCTGTTTGTTTTAGGATTTTTTTTACTAAACATCTTTATAGTCTTTTATATAATGCAGCAAAAAAGACACATCACAATTTTGCCATAATTCCCGTCGGCTCTCGTCTTTATCTAGCCTTCTTCCTATTGTTCAGCAGTGCTTCTTTGAAATATATGTGTACAGCAAGTCTTTGATGTGACACAATGAATAATGTAATCATTGATCTCAGCCTGAATGGAATATCCTTCCTTCGATACAAGGATGTTTTCTAGCTTCAGGTTGTCTCTGGCTTGCACGCTATGCTTCAACTGCAGCAAAAAGTCAAGTTTTTCTCCCCAATAAACAGTACTCTATTAATATGCACAACATGACTGTTTTTAGTGGAAGGTTATTAGAATGCTAGTTTGTATCCTCCAGTGAATGAAATGATGTGTGATTATGAAGTCATCAGGCATGGACCAGTAAGACTCGAGAGAGCCTCCCCCCTCCGAGGTCCTTAGGGTGCCATTGATTGGTGACCATGTGTTTGTGCCCGATAGACTGTGAAATGGTGTGTTGCTACACGGCTGTGCTGCACCTGCGCCCCACCGAGGTGATTGATTGGTTTGGTCATGTGGAATGTTCCCATCTGCTCTGCAGTAATGTGTTTTTTTTCTTCTTCTATTTTTCCACGGCGAATAGCAAGTGCTTGCTGGATAGCAAAAGCTAGCAGTTAAGAAAGCTGTTCAAGTCTTTCCTGCTCAGAGCAAGGATTAAACATATTTCTTTTCCGCAAGGGATCTGTAGTTAGCAACCAAAAGCAGGAAAGACCTAGAAGAAAATCCTTTGGGCCAAAGCGAAGCAAGGGTGATGATGTAAAGTGCAGCCTGTGGCATGCGATGAATGTATGTCTTCATTTATTGGAATATTTATAAATCTGGTACTCTCACTACTGGATTTTATTTTTTCTTACATGAGAATGCATGTGTTTAATGTATGAATAAGTACATTACGGTTGTATTGAGCAGTGTTGTTTGATATTTCTTAATCTCGGTCCCTTTTCATAATTGATCTATTCATTGCACCTAATGACTAATTACATATCAGAGCACATCAGTGACTGCATTCATCATTGTAGAATGTAATAATCAATGACATTTCAACAAAGAAAAAAAATAAATATGCAAATAAGGACTCATTAACATTTGCATGAGCTGTTTGAATAATCACGATGCTGACAAGGCTGTAATTAACAGAAATTGATGCTGAGTTCAGGATTTGTTAGTGTGTTTTCTCAGCGTTTTATTGTTGTCACTGCAGGGGCCGAATTGAAGTTCTGCTCTACTTGTACCTTGGCCGAATCTTTCTTCGATGGCTTGTGCCAGGTATTATAGGCTCACGCCCGAGGGTTAACCTCTCTTGATCCATAAGGACTACTTGCAAATGGGGGAAAAAAGTTATCAGACCCCCCAAATCTTGTCCGGGCTAAAGAAATCATATTCATTTTTACGAACCCTCGGCTAATCACTTGATTTACACGTATACGCATTCTCCTTGAGCTTTGAAACTCCTATATGCTGTATTTTTTTTACGCTTTCTAATAAAATATATTTATTTCTAGATTTTATAATATTTTGGAAGCTTGATTTTTTTTTTTTAAGTTTTTTTTTTTTGAGCTGTAAGAACCTTTCAAACCTTCTTCGGGATCTGGTTACTTATGCATTATTGATTGTGTGCAAACAGGGTCTTCTAATGTGTTTTGGTTTGTGTCTGTCAAAGTTTATCATACCACGTATACTCTTTACATATAGCGTAGCATATATAGAACACACCTGTCTAAATGACCCGCTTGTGACTTATTATACCATCCCAGGTTAAATAAGGCCTTTATAGTTCTCAGGTTGCTTACAGTGTGCCGCTAAGATTAAAAATAAAAATGTTTGCCGTGTTTTAATTTATTTTTACCCAAAATAGGCAGACAAGAATTTAAGAAAACATGAGCAACCCCAGGGCTCATTAATACTTTTACATTGGTGTTTATATTGACGTAAGACTAGAATTTTCCGCATCCCTGCGTCTAAACTGATGATGGCCGTAACATTTCTTTAAATACTCCCAATTTCCCCGAAGCTTTTAATATTCTGGTGACGTAACCCGAACGATAAACTGTTGGGAAATGCACTGGACCCTGCATTGTCTGCTCCTTGTTTATTGTAATTGAAAATCACTTGCTTGGGAGACCGTTGGCTAATTATAAGCGCGCAATATCTGCCTCGTATTACAGCTCCCCCACTTTCCTCCTCCTCCTTTTCCTGCCCGGCTTCCTGTTTTTGTCATGGATATTAACCGAGATGCACAAAACACAATAAAGCTGTTTATGTCAGTTTTTTTGGATGACTGCGAGTGCTGATTATAACAAGTTTAAGGAATTTCCTTTGTTGAATATGCACCCGTGCCATATGGCTGAACATGGAACATTAACTTGACAGGGATAATGGATTGTGCTATATGGAGATGATTGTGCCTGCAGCTTTACTATAACTCACTTGGGTTGGGGATCATAGGTTTATAGTATAGGATGCACAAAACATCCAGATGGATTTACATTGCATAAAACAGCTACTTTTCTTTTGCCTTTCTAATTAGGCTTTTTTAAGGTAGTACAAAAAACTCACATCAAATTAGCTATTAAAATTTGGGGTGGTTTATATATATATATATAATATATATATATATATATATATATAATTCACTTCAGTCTTTGGATTAATACATCATAAAATGGTACTTCCACTGAACAGTGCTTATTAGGTTTGGCACCTAGAAAATGCTTGAAATAAAAAGTAAGACACACAGAAAACCAGTGTTTACTCAAGAGGACAAGTTACCATGTAACAGTTAATTTACTTTTACAGGCTCGCTGTTTTAAAGGAAATTTTCTTACCTCTTTCTATTTGTACAGTTAAGCTAGGTAATGCAAGATTGGTGCAAGCGCTCAATCGATAAGCAGTGGAATGCAATTAAAATATATATGTAATTTTAATACAACAATGATACACTCCATGAATTATAGCGTTGCGCAATTTTTTTTTGAAACACCGGATATTAGTGGTTTTCACATTGGGGTACAATGAAACCTTGTGGGGTAGAAGCATCTGCACTAACATGAAAACATCTAATATTTGGAGTGATGTTTTTAAATATTTTGGATTCTATAAAAAGTGTTTCATGGGTGTATCATCATTGAATAAAAATGTTATGTAATTTAAAAAAAAAAATTGAATTCCACTGTTTATCAATTAAGTGCTCACACCAGATTTCATTATTGTAATTTCATTTCTTGTTAGTTGGGAATACACTCCCTGGTGTTCTCTTAGAGCTGCTATTTCTTTTCTTTTCTCTTTCTATCCTCTCTCTTTTTGTTACTGACACATACCTACGCAGACTTCCCCACTGTGACCTAAACTACCGTATGTATAAAGGGACACTCCAGCTATCACGTGCACTTTGATACATATGTAAGCAGAGTGATCCCTTTACACTTACGTGCAAATGCAGAATTCCCCCCCATATGCATTTTCTCCCCTGTCACCTAGAAGTTTTCCATGCAGTAGATGTGTTTGGCTGAACATGTTGCCATACGCGTGATGCGGTTACCGCCGGTCAGATCCAGTGCGCACCCCTGTGCAGTGTGCCGAAAGCACTCCAGTTGATTTCAATGGAAGGATTTTCCTGCTGGTTATTGGCCGATTTAAGCTGCCAATCAGTGGCAAGAATTCTTTGGACTGAGCAGGAGGAAGGCAGCTGCAGCTTCTCGATTGAGTTGGTGATATTGAAGAAAGCATGATAAAGTACTCGTTGTACAGGGTGGTTTGTCCCTTTAACTTGTCCTGAAAGAAGATAGTTTATAGCTTTCCCTAAACAAAGGTCAAGCTCTTTATCACCCACGTATAACTATAGCAAAACTACACAAAGCTGGCCCAACCCTCCTTATTGAAGAATGTTCCCAACCCCGTCACTGAAAGTGTTAATACACATTGCGTTTTAGAATTATAGTTCCTCTGCGTAGCGCACACACCAGAAGAACTAATTTCACGTACTACCGTTGATACATTTTTGTTTCAGACGCTTCCTCCAATGCCGTTATCCAGGTGAAAAACCGAAACGCAACAGCTACAGGTAGTTTGAATAAATCATGGTAAAAGCTGTGAAGGTGGCAGCTCCCCTTAACATGAAATCATTTCTATACTGTTCTGAGTATGATCTTGTTATACACAGGCCTGTCGGAGAATACACAAGCTACAGATGGATTTGCCATCAACCCCTAGGATTCTCCTGATGAATGGAAACTGTGAGTCAAAGAATGGATATTCTACTCACGTGGGAAATGAACGGTTCCCTGTATAATGCATCAGTGACTTCCGAAGACATTCTGTAAATAGATGCTGTGAACATCTCTCTCTGAGGCTTTTCCTAATGGCTGTATATCAAGATGAGCCTTTTAAAACACTCTGCACGTGAATGTCTGAAAGGTTCAGTTTCCACGTATCTCGCGCACAAATGTTTAATTAAATAATGATGTTGAAGAGTACATTAACTGTCCATTAATTTTAAAAGCTTCAGGCACCTTAGCCATTAGTAGCCAATTAATAGCTGACATTGAAGCTGTCAGTCATCACTTTAACCCTTTTGACATGAGGAAATGTCAAATGTAGAAATGTTGAGCTGTTATAAACAGACATCAGTTTTAGTTTTGACCTAGATTAGATGGTTGTTATATTCAAGTGTCAAATAGCATGACCAGGATGCAAGCTTTTGCTTTCAATTTTGTTGAAGCAAATCAGCTTGTAGAATATCCTCTTCCCATTCAGCATTTTGTTTTTTTCGGGAAGCCATTCTTGTTTGTTTGTTTTGGTTTTTATTATAGCTAATTTACCCTGAATGCTTGGAACCTTAAATGACCAGATTTGCTAATTCTGGGTAACACTGATAATCTTGTTATCATGGCACCAGTCAGTGGGTGGGATATATTAGGCAGCGAGGGAACATTTAACCCTCAAAGTTTGTGTCAGAAGCAGGAAAAACATACAAGCATAAGGATCTTTGACAAGGGCCAACTTGTGATAGCTAGAAGACTGGGTCATAGCGTCTCCAAAACTGCAGCCCTTCTGGGGTGTTCTCGGTCTGCAGGGGTCAGTACCTATAAAAAGTGGTCCAAGGAAGGAAAAGCGGTGAACCGGAGACATGGGTGTAGCTCATATTGTTGAAAAAGGTAATGCATCACAGTTTGTTGTGTATGAAGCTGTATAGCAGCAGGCCAGTCAGGGTGCCTATTGGACATCACTTACTTTTTTATCTGCTTTTTTTTAAATATATGTGGGTATTTGTCCATAAAACAAAGTGCAATATGCTGAAATGATCTATTTGTCTGTCCTTGATGTTACATGACCTGTGGCAAAAAGTACTTTCTGTCATACCAGAGTGTGCATGTTTAATATGTCTTGTAATATTTCCATATCCCTTCAAGGTATTTTGCTTTGTTGAATAACACAGACGAGTCAGGAAACCCAATAGATTTGGCTTTGAGAACAGCTTATGTCTTTCTTCATGCCATTCATACATGTGCTTTAAAGTTTCTTCATTCTATCATTTGGGAGTTTTACAATGACAGCTTGAAATTTCATGTCTCATCATTCTCTAGGGTTTTTGTCACTTAAAATTTGCTTTCTTTCATGTGAGAGTAGGGTTTTCCCTCTAAATTTAGCAATTCCATATTTTAGTCACCGAACGCCTACTTTAGACTAATCCAGACTTATCCAGGCTTCATTGGTTTGACTGGCCAAGCCTCAAAGAGTATTGATTGGGAGCCGACGGCCCCAATGCCCTTGTCAGAATGACTGTACTGGGCTGTGATTGTGAACTCAATGAGATAAAGACTAGGTTAGAAGAGTGATTACATCTAGGGACCTGCTAATCACTGACCGCTGCGGGGATCCTTTGCTTTATCACTAATCTCACTTGCACTTGGCATTTTCTTATGTTGCTGCCTCATCGTTCATAGTCGAGTGAGTAATTTGGCACAGGGAGAATAGGAGGTGGGTGCTGCAAGTCCAGCAGCTGTGCTTATTGTTGATATTTAAACATTTTCACTGTAGCCAGCAGCATGTTTGGCACAGGCCCTTGCCAGTAATGATTAAATTGTTATGAATAAAAGAAGGAAGGCATTCATATTAAATATATTACAAAATAGTTTTTTTGTTATTTACGTTTTGGTTAGATTTGGTTTCTTGTATGTTAACAGATCTTCAATTATAGGTTACATGTAAGGTAGACAAGCGCTTAGTGTGCATGTTTGCAACAGGATGCAGAAATATTAGTAAATTTCATGAGCCAATGAGATGCTAACAAAACGGAGATGAGAGATTATATCCGTGGCGCACCGGTGTCATCAAAAACATTTCTCGATGCTGAGCTCGTGATTATACACACACTGCACCCTCTCGATGTGTAGCCCTATAATCCTCTGTGTTTACCTACTTTGTTTTTTGGTATTTTTTCACTTGGAAACGGATTCATCAGAATCCTCTCTATGGGTTTGAATTGTTCCCCTGTGCACCACTTTCCTGGCCTGCAGGAGATAACTTTTGGCCAAACTCACAGATATCATAGTTCTATGTACCCACTAAACATGTATAAATGGGTTTATGCATGAAAATGAGAAGCTCCTTAGTGCGAATCTACCTTCTCTGCATAGCACTGCGAGCAGCCTTCCGTGTCTTTCACGTTATTTCACCCCCTCTGCTAAGTTGCTGATTGTTGTTGGTTGGTTGAGACTGCCTTGGTAAGGGAGTGTGATTAGTACAAGAAATGAATTAGTACAATGTCCGAATTCATGAGCAATCGTTTAAACGAAATGTTGCTATAACAAAGCAATGATTAACGAAACCGCAAAAGTTATCATTTTATTGTAATTATTTTAATCTGTGATCAACTAACGAAACCAAATTTAAATGGATTTCTTTTTATAAAATGTATATTAAAGCCCAGTGCATTACATTCATATTAAATACTCTTTTCTACTCTTTTACAAATGAAAACTTTTATAATACTTTTTAGATTATGGAGGATGTCTGTGTGGTCCATGGAAAATGGACACAAAATAGGCAGCATTATGGAAAGACAACTGCAATTCGCAAGGGTTGCTATATATTATGTATGACATTGTCCTACAATTTTCCTTTATATATAATTGTAAGCTTGCGAGCAGGGCTCTCTTCACCTAATGTATCGGTTTGTCTTAGTCTGTCAATTCTCGTCTTGTCATATCCCTTGAAAATATGTATTGTATTAAGCGCTGCGTAAACTGTTGGTGCTAAACTAAAAGATAACAATAATGAAGGGCCAAGTTAAGGCACTGAATCAAAAAAACTGAATCGTTTTTTTTGCCCAGGTACTGAATCATTTTTTTGCCCAGGCTCTTTGCTTTGGCAATAGCTAAGAGCTGCTGTTTTCCGTCCAGCTGTGAGTTGGTTGTAAATTTCACAAAGCGTTGGCTTGAACCAGGTGCCTTAACTTGGCCCTTCAATAACTCGGGTTATTTTAATGGAATGCAGTACCTCTAAATAGTTTTTTGGGTTTTTTTGCTTTTTTCAGAAGCCCGAGATCGCAGATAAGTAACTTATCCACTGACTCTAAAGATAAGATATAATAAATATCAGCTTTTCCAAATATATCCTTATCTACACAGTCTAAACATCTACATTCTTGTGTTATCAGGAATACATCTCCAGTCCCCTCTCCTTATCGCTTGTTCTTATCTATGCTTTCTAACATTTTTTCAAATTACCATGCCTTTTATGGTTTGTTTGTTTTATCACAAAAAAGATAAATATCCTATTTTCTATCTTTCTATTTTCCCATTTTTAATACAATTTTTTGTATTTTGTCACTTAACTTCTGACTTCAGTTTCAATAGCAGAGTGTTGTGCTGCTCTGTGTAATGTGAGAGGTAACATGTTGTGGCCTACACCATAAACATGAGGACTGTGGAGCAACGTAGTAGACTCGATCTGGAATGTGACATGTGTTGTCTTCATGGTTTACCACATGCAAGTGGTCAGCATTTCCATCCAGAAAGGGATTTGAGGAGAGCAAGGCCCTACTCTGTGTTGGAAGCATATAAGGCACATTATGTTGAAATTGGGGTCATATTGAGCTTTTCTATACCGAAGAGACACTCCAGGCAATTGGTGTTTAAGATGAAAGTGGTAAATGAGAAGCAGAGGATATGGGTCTTTACGCAATGGGTGGTAGATTCTTTTATTGGTCTTTTTTAACCAGTTATTTGCTGCAATGAGTGTGAGGGAATGTGAGGTTAGTGGTGTAAGAGAATCGGGTTAGTGGAAGACAAAGAGCGAATGGGAAAGTGGGGTTAGTACAAGATGAGAAAAAGACAGAAAGCATATGTTGGCCTTTCCTTGCTTCAGATGAGAGCTCTGAGTATTTAAGTTGGAACAGATTCTACAGACTGTGTATTTCACTGTAATCGGCACATAGCAAAGAAAAGTTTCCTTTCTAAATCCTGTTTGTATGGTTTGTTCCACCAGTCCAGCTTACGAGCCCATCTAGCATAAATCATCCTACTTATTAATTTTTACATATCTATAAATTACTGTTACGAGAATATTTGTTTGGAAACCTATTTAGAATCCTGCACGCCTGGGCCAAAGTTGTTTATCATTTTCTGTACGAGTCTCGTTTTTAGGGAAAGGAAATGCTGACACTGTTTAATGTTAACAGCATGATTCATGCTACTTGAAGTAATTCTGCCTAGTTGCTTATTTGCTTTCAGCCTGATGTCTGTTACTTAAATATCCTTTCCTTGGAATTAATATCCTAAAACAGCAGAACATTTCATTTTTCAGCCGATTGGATATGGTATTAACTACATCAACAGTGATCAGCGAGGAGACCAAATCGCTTTAAAATTGTAGACGTGCGTTCCTCATAAAAACTCCTAATCTGTAGGCAACAATATTTTTCTGTTTCTCAAAAAACATCAGGGTAGCAGGACATTCTTGGGGTTTGTGGGCGATTTGAGCTACGCGTCGAAGAAGTCCAGCCATAATGTTTCTCCTGCGCAAGTCTAACTGTGTATACTAAACGGCCAGGTCAGGCCTGCTTAACTCACTGGCGTCTGTCCTCCATGATGCATGATCGTAAAGCGAGTTCGCTGACGTTCCAACTCTCAACTGTGTTTGTGTGACGGTTTCATGAACAAGCAGGGGCCTCCTTGCCTTACATATTGCTTTGTCTCTGTCGACATGACTTTGGCATACGTTATGCACTGCAAAACTATTATTTTTTGGCTGTATATTAAGGAGGGGTTTCTGTGAAGGGGTCATTAGTTTGGTGTTCCTATATGGTACATTTCCCTGGAAACCTGTAGTTTCAGTGTTTCTTAGAGGTCAAAGAGGAAATGCAGTGTAAGCGATCCATAAAGACAGCGAGCCAAGGGTAGCTATCGCATATTAGTTTTAGTTCAGTAGCCACAGCCTATCGTTGAATAAATGCCCCCCTCCTCCCCATTTTGGGCAAAGGGTGCTTGCTACGGTTAAGCTTTGATTGAGAGACTTTTTGTGTCGCATCAATCCTCCAGGTTTTAGCTTAATTTAGAACTGCTAGGTGCAAATTTCAGTGTACAATTATTTATTTGATTGAAATGCTAAGTGGCAGCTTTTGCTTTGAAGTATGATGAAAAGATAATTGTTCTGCCTAATTTATGTGTAATATTTTTACTCTGTTTAAAGCATGATATTTTTTCTAAATTGTAGGTGGGTTTTTTTTTCTTGGTAGACCTTCAGAATTTTAATTTTGTTGGTTTTATTACATTTAAAAAAAAAAATTCTCCCTTTCTTTGCATTATTGTATGTGTATATAAATTAAATGGATGTATGATTCTCACAGCCTTTATTCAATACAATATATTTGGAAGCTGGCATCCCTAGGCACAATTTCTAGGTAGTGGTTTGTGCCACTGTTTATTAAGATGAGGATGCAGCGTTGGTGACCCCAACACTGATTGTTAGGACAAAGGGGCTATTATATGTTTAATCTGGCCGTGTACTGTGAATTATAACTTCCCAATGTGCCAAGTGGTATTGTTTAATCAATTCTATGGAGCCACTTTGTCCATTGGTATTGTATCCTGATGATTTGTTTCTACCCCAGGCATTTCATTCTGTTACGTGAATGATATGTATGTCAATCAATAGATGTTTCACTAAAATATTGTATGGTACGTAGGTATTTGAGCTAGTACCCATTGCTGCCCAGCATGCAGTGTCTTGCAGTGTTTTGGTAAAAATGATACTACTACTTGATGTCCATTTCTTACTGGCGTTCACTCCGTTATGACTGCATCCTCTCTCCCTGTAGATCCAGAATCCAGTGAAAAGGGTGATATGGTCTACCTTTTCTTACCATTCCATTCCCTTTTTTACAAATAGTAAAATAACTTGAATTTGGGAATAAATTTCTGTGTTTTATTTGCAGGGAAAGCATCGGACAGAGGCCCATTCCCACTGTATGGGAGAGACACAGCCGTGCCTGGTTGTCAAGTAAGTACAGCAATTTGTGTTGTTTTCAGTCTACTTCACAATGGATGGATATTTTATAAAACAAGTGCTACTGGGTTTAACAATACGATAGTTTAGCATATTAGTGCACTTGTTACCTCTGTGTCTGTGAGTGAACACATTAGATAAATGCACTATTGGTACCATTTTGAAAGTCCACCTCAAACAAAGTTGATGTCATGCAGCCCATAGTATGACATTAATTGGTTTAAGTTGATTGGCTTTGCTGGGGTGACACATACAGTGCATTGTTGGTAGCAACATGCAATAAAATGTATAGAATTTCTGATAGCTGTAAGTTCTACAATGCCTTTTTGGGGGGAGGGGGCACATGCATTGTAACAGTGTTCTTCAGTTACATGTGTATGATGTGTATGATGTCCTGTAGTGTGACCTGCTGAGTAATATGGTTAAATCGGTATCATGCATAGCAAACAAACTGCTCTTTTCAGTAATGTTAGTTTTTGTTTGGGTAAGACGGCCTTTTATTTTAACTGTCATTGCCTTCCCACCTTTCATTAATAAAGATATATGTACCATTAGCATTCTGGATCAATGCAGAAACAGTTCAATGGCAGAATAATCCATCAACATGTCCAGTAATATGGCTGGAGCTGATTATGTTTAATAGGCTATCCGTTACTCCGTTGTCATAATACTGAAGCGAGATGACTCATTTGTACGCAGATGATTACATCATTTTGGCATGATGTAAGAGATAACAGACACAATTCAATTTGCCTTCTCTTTGGAAAGAAATTTCTACTGTCTTCCTCAAGATCAGATTCATCGCATTTGCTGTTTGTTACATTTTCTTGATCAAAGGTTAAATAATATATTCATACTTTCAGATAAACTGATCCCAAATAATCTCTGATTTAATCATAACATTTATTAATATCTAATGTCTAAAATTGTGCAGGCAAAACAAAAAAAAAAGATTCCTCAGCACCATATTTGTAGTAGAAATCTAGTATTTAAAGGAATAGAATGCAGCATATATATCCTGTAGATATTTTACAAATAGCAATGGGATTCCTATTCTTAAATATGTCCTCCCTCCCAGCATTTGACAATGTGCTCCAGTGGTCCTGAATCCCAGAACTCTACTGTTACATAGGAGTAAAATAAACAGCTAAAGAATAAAAATAGGACTGCCTAACACCATTAAAGCCATATATATATGTGTATGTGTGTGTATGTATGTATGTATGTATACATATAATGTGTGTGTGTGTATGTTTGTATTTCGACAGATCTTTAGGGCTATGCGTTCACCTCGATAACTGCTACTGTGTATCTGTTTATTATTATATTTAGCAGACTTCAAACATCTCACCCTAGGTAGCAGTCTCCGTGTTGTCTCTCCAGCAAGATTAGTCTGATTAGTGTGACAGGATACAATTGATGGATGACTGTCATTATCCTAAACATGCCGGATGATATAGCAGGTAGAGATTATAATTCACATTTCCATCGCTGCGTCTGCTGAAAGTTTTCAGTTTCAAGCTGGGGAGAGGAAGTGCTCTTGGCTTATTAGTGATCAGTTACACTGACCGAAAGGCAACACCTCACACAAAAACACAGCGACGTGAGAAAGGAATGAATATGTGATCAGGCGCACGGAGGATGACTTGAAATGCTTACAGGTTAGCACAAAGCATTTAATGAAACCTTGTCTGAGACAAAACACTAGAGAGGATCATAATTAACGTCTCATTTTCTGCCAGTTGCTATTGATTACTCATTCAAGATTCCTTTGTTCTTGAAATTGTAACAACTGTATTTCACATCACTATCTAATGAGATCCTTAGTATTGGATCATTTAAACAACATGCTCATAATTGCCGGCTTACCCATAGAATTTCAATGTTAAGTGGATTTACATTATAATAAAAGAATAATCCCAACTTTTTCAATCCTGTCGCAGGAGTAAGCAGTGTGCCTTTTAGACATTGTTGTGAGAAGATTTCCTCCTATTATTCAGCCTGCAATTAAACATTTTGTTTGCTGTATTGATTATGTGAAGCATCAAATGGGATTTATTTAAACTTCCCCAAAGACATTTATTCTGGTCTGCATAAAAAGACAAGTTTAGTTGAGCGTCTAGGAAACCAGAGAGTTTGATGGGACATTAAATGCAAGATCAACTCACTGAGGATGGCTGTCCTTAATAACCTGCCCTACATAACATACCCACTTGGAAGTATCTCAAGTTTTAGTTACAGAGGAAAAATTTCCCTCAACATATCAGTCTGATCCTACCCCAAGGGCAGTTCAGAACCAAAATGCAAGGCCAATTTCCACTGCACAAGGGAGCCAACAACCCCAGACAAACACCTCTGGACCTTGTCAGTGGAGTCCAGTCCCTCTAGGCACAAGACAGCAAGGAGGCTTTGGTGGGAATTAGCCATAAATGATTGTTTACCTTTAAGTAGCAAGTAGCAAAGGTGCTTCTGGGCTCCATTAAAAAAATGAACTCAACTTTACTTGGCTATTCTAATTAGTCCAATAAAACAAGAAATGAGTGGCATCACATTTTTTAACCCCTTAATGACAAAGCCCGTACATGTAAGGGCTCAAAATGCATTGTTTTCAATGGGTTTAGGGACCGCCCGTTGTCCTTAAGGGGTTAACATACTTTTCTAAAAGCTGCACAGGTCTTAAATTACAAGCTAACCAAATCACACCTTCATCCGGCGATTGCTTTATGTATAGTACCTTAACGACAGACAGTATTGTTTCGGAAAGACCAACAATCAAAACCAGAATCATTATTTTTATAACTGGTAAGCATCAGCAAGCAGTCTTTTTTGCCAACATTAGACTGCTGCACATACGCAATTATATTATCCAACATGTTAACCTGTGTTGCTTGAAGATAACCAACAATTGATCTCCATTAATTGGTTGAATGTGTAGCAGGTGTGTGATAAAGTGGTTAGAAGTTCTTCTCAATGAACATGGGTCTGTAAGCACCATAGACAGATGGTCGAGAATAAGCCTGATGCAAATAAACACAGGACTTTATACAATGTGTGCATTCCCTTGTGCCTTCACGTATTCTTTCCTGAAGGAGGCTGGGAAGATAGGATCAGTTATAATCAATATCTCTTAGCTGGCTCAAATGAGCGGATAAATCAATACAATAGATTAATAAAACATACTATGTGTTCTTGTTGAAGAAATGAACAAAGACCTGTCTGGTTATGCTTGCTGAAGTGACGAGACTGAACACAAGACTGTTGACAAAACAAGTTTTTCAGAATAGCACCAAAAACATTGATAGCGGATGTGTAAGAACCAGTCCGTCCATCTAGTTAGACAGTTTTAAATTGTGTTTTACTTACTAATTATTTAGGATAGCTACATATAAACAACACCTTTACTGTGTTTGCCTGTGTTACCTCCACAGATTCCAGCTATCTAAATAATCTTCTGCAAAGTACAATTTTCTCACATTACTCCTCAGTCTTCCAAAGCAAATCAACGAAATGCACTAAGCATATCTCATTTATGTTAAATTTATACTGTGTATTATTATTATTAACTTTTATTTATATAGCGCCAACTATTTCTATAACTGAAGAAAAGACCTAGATAGTCCTGAAAGCTTGCAATCTGTTATATGTCAGTTAGCCAATAAAGGTATCATCTTAACCAAATGTTGTCCATGAAAACTGTCGTATGTCTCATTCAAGAGTGCGTTGTGTAGCATGATTGACCATCTAGCTTGGCTTGTTGTTTGGCCCTGTACTGCATTAAGATTTGCCTTCATTCCAACATGCTTGTCATGTAGTTTATTACCATTTCTATTACTAAAACTATGCTTTATGGATTAATGATCATCTCGGTGTACAATGCATGAAAACGGACATTCCTGACTTTACAAAGGTCAAATAAGGGAAAATCCAGAGCTACCAGGAAAAGCATCCAGCATCTCAAGGGGTTGGTGCTGCTGGTTTAAGCTGAAGTGAGTTGTATCATCAAAAGTTTTCTCTGAAACAGGGCCGACGTATTTTGAGCTTCATTGTCATATTGTATGGACTTTTTTGTTGAGATGGTTATGGTGTGAATTTTTATGAAACTTCCGTTTGAGAAGGGATAATGTTTTTGGCACCCCATCCAGACGGTCATACAGGTTTACCCAAGTTAAAGCTTTCATGCGATATCAGTTGGTGGCACAGAGATCATCACTTGTACTAGTGTAAGGAATATATTGTATGTATTCATTTCAGTTGCTTTATATACAGAAACCAGAAAAGGCTTCAGGCAAAGTGTACAATGCTCTGTATAGGGCACTGTTCATGACTTTCTGCCCTTACAGAAAGGGCAGTGGAATACATTGACTGTAGCCCACTAATGGAGTAAATTCATCTCCTTCAACTTGTAGGTGTAATATCCTGGGGAAGAAGAACAAGATAATAGCCTTGTGATGGGTTCCAAACATCTCCACAGAATTCTTGTAGCAGCTGCTCCAATCTGCTGCAATATCAACTAACAAACAATATCTCATTAAGGGGAGACATCAAGGCAAAATGGAAAAACCAGACATACATTAACTAAATAAAGCCTGCCATTACAATTACAAAATCAAACCAGCATCTTTCTGATAACCATTCACATCTGAAATGAATGCTAACTAGAATAACGGGGAGCCACTAACTAACATTGTTATTTTAGTACTCTGGAGACCTCTCAACTTTGTGTGGCTTTTCAGGTTCCTCACACAAGAGTGTCTGGTCTTAAAAGAGAGAGCTTTAGTTCTGTAAGTAGAAGATGATATAATTGTAAATATTTGAAAATAAAAGTTGGCAAGCAGTATGTTTGAACAGAAGGGTACATTAAGAAGCATAGATATGTTGAAGAACCTAAAGCATAAATCATTTTTTTTGGTGTGTTTTTGTTTTCTGCAGCCCAACCTCATTCGAGCAGACATTGGACTTGGAAGTTCAGGACAGCTTCCACCCTCAGGAAAACCAGGAAGTCCTTACTTCCCATTCTCTGCTTCAAATCCACGTCGGAGGCCCTTGCAGGATACAGCAGCAATTGGTTAGTCATTTTGTATGTTTGTGTACACGTGTGTGTATGCACATATATGACTCAAAAATATCACTTAGCTTTCCAGCCATAAGAAAGTTTTTTTTTTCCATATACGTTATTACATTTCTTTTTTTTTTTGTTCCTCATTGTGGTGTAAGGGATGTGTCTGTACCCTTGCATGCATGTATTGTTCTAATATGTTTGGTCCGTTCACTAAAGGGAGAATTGGCAGTTGTTGTTTCAGCTTGTCTGGTCTTTTATACAGCATATTTAAATCAGTGACCATTCCCCCAAATCTCTTCATCCGTTGAGTCATCCACGCATTGTGTAGGGACAGCTCAGCCCTTCTTCTAGCAGTGGCCCTTCATAATGAATAAGTGACACGAGGGAGTTGAAATCACTCTCCTTACATCTTTGCCTTTAGTGAATAAACCCTTGTATCTGCTATATAGTAGTCTTCTGGATCAGTGATCTGAGCTGGGGCTTTAGACAGACAAAGGCAGGTAAGCAGCACAGAGATCCGAATCTTGTTGGCAGCACACAATAAAGCTTCTGTGACTTTTACACTGTGTATGTAACATTCTCACATAGCTGAATGAGGGACCGCTGTGCTGGAGTCTGTCAGTAAAGAGTGGCAGTCGTTGCCAGAGCGGAGTTCTTTTTCTTTGCTGCAGCCACATCACCCATCACCTAGTTGTATTCTTTCCATAAAATGTTATTAATTTATGAAGGGTTATTTATGAAAAGCAGATCTAGTGCAAAGTGATCAGTGGCATGATCAGCAGGAGCATTCAATTTATTGCTGTGTTGCACTACTTTTACTACCCTTTCCTGAATTTTCTCTAAGCCTGCAACATTTTAATTTGTTTTGAGTATAGTAATGCATTTCATTGTATTTTGTAGTATATGAAAAATATGTACATATTTATTAATATTGATTTTATATAGCACCATCATATTCCTCAGTGCTGCACACACATAAGTAAAGACGTAAAGGTTAGGAGGACCCATTTGAAACAAACTTGCAGTCAAGAATATATATATGTAAACCTTTCTTTTTGTGTAATATAAAAAAGAGGGGTTCATGTGATCAGAAAACAAAATTAGGGAAGGCATGGGGTTTTTTTTGGTTTGTTTTTTTTAGAAATATTGAGGAAGGCAACTGATGATTCAGACTTCTTTATTCACTACCGTTCAAAAGTTTAGGATCACTTAGCTGTTTTCATGGAAAACAAGGAAATTTCTAGCTAAGCTAACATTAAGGTTTTCTAATGATCGAATGATGGACTTGGGTTAGTGAACACAACATGCCATTGAAACACAGGTAGGCCTATGGAGATATTCCATTATAATCCTTCACAACACTAACAACCTCTACGCCTGTATTTCAGATTCATTTCATGCTCTTTTAATGGCCCAAATTTGCCTTTCTTTCAAAAACAAGGACATTTCTGAGCAACACCAAACTTTTGAATGGTAGTGTATATCTGAACAGTATGGTGCAACAAAAGAAGAAAACATTGAGACCAGCGATTAAATCACTGACCTTGATTGGAAAAAGGCTTTAGAGATTATACGTGTGATGTCATTCATATTTATAGGGTCTGTATAAAGCATATTATGTAACCAGCTTTGCCAAAAGGTGAACTGCGTGCTTTACGAACACTCTGTACCGATGACTCACAAGAAGTGTTTGCATTATTTAGCATCTACTATACGAATAAACACCTAGTATACAAGTACAAATATCTGCCCATTGTCTAGTCTAACGTCTTTATTAAGTCAACTTTGTAGTTGTGCTTTCAGATTTTTAATGATGCAATACTTGTATTTATATAATACTTTAGTCCCGTATTTGGAAATATTTATTTGGTTTTAAAATGAGGGAAATCCTTTCTTTGTTTTATTACTATGATATCATGCGATTGAATGGAAATTGTGCTTTCAGGTAGGTTTTTCTGATTAGTTTAACATATTCTGAATATATATAATCGTTCCTAGGTAAATTGCATCTATGTCATGTAATTCTAACTCTGACACGCAAGGGCCTCCCACAACGAAAAAAAGGTAATTGGCCCCTAGGCACTCAGAGGGTTAAAAGCTCTAGTGGCTGTAAAGATCCAATATACATATATACAAACAAAATATGAACAAACTAAGCAGCTGCAGTAAAAGACATACATGCATGGTGATTGTCATGATGATACTTAGAAACAAAATGCTCTTTTCTGCCACTTCTCTCTTTGATCAGTGTGATGTGATATATATACCTTTGGAATTACCAGCGTTTAGGTATAAATGTGTCTAAAAATATGATCTTCATCTAAATTTCCAATCTTCAACAAACACAATCTGTTATAACTAATAACACACAAATAATTGTATTGTTTTTAGCCATATTGAATACATCATACGTAAGTATTTACGATGCGGGTTGGACAGAGTATGTGAACCCCTAGTCTAATCACCTCAATAAAAGCTAGGAAAAAAGAACCCTAAAAAAACAGCGAACGACTTGAAGGGATGATTACAGCTGGTTAAGATTTCTGTTTGAGTCTACCGTACACAAAACATTGAACAGATTCTATGTACTTCATGTTTGCCAAAGACCCCACTACAACATTTTGTGGACTGATGAAACTAAGATAGAATTGTATGGGAAGAACGCGCAGCACTACGCATGGAGTAAAAAGAGCACCCCATTCCCAGATGAAAAGATCATCCCAATGGTGAAGTACGGTGGAGGGAGCATCATGATTTAGGACTGGACAGCTTGCCATCATGGAGTGGACAATTAATTCCCAAGTTTATTAAGGTATCATACAGGATAATGTCAGGGTGACTGTCTGCCAATTGAAGCTCAGAAGGCATTGGGTGATGCAGCAGGACAGTGACACCAAAGGAAATGTATTACAGAATGGCTTAAAAAAAGAAAATATGCCATTTGGAGTGGTCCAGTCGGAGCCCAGACCTCAACCTATTAGAGATGCTGCGGCATGACCTCAAGAGAGCCGTTCACACCACACATCCTAGGGGTATGCCTGAGCTTAAGCAGTTCTGTAAGGAAGAATGGTCTAACATGCATCCTTAACGTTGTGCGGGTCTGATCCGCAGCTACTAGAAGCATTTGTTTAAGGTTATTGCTGCAAAAGGAGGTTCAACTAGTTTTTAAATCCAAGGGTTCACTTTTATCCACCAGCACTGTGAATGTTTAATATGTGTGCTCAATAAAGACATGAAAGATTATCATTATTTGTGTGTTATTAGCTTAAACACATTGTGTTTGACTATACCTGTGACTTTAATGTAGATCAGAACACATTTTATGAACAATTAATGCAGAAAACCATGTAATTCAAAGGCTACATTTAATATTTTTTGCCCCTGTATCAGATGCTTTGGTAACTTGTTATTCTAACCTACACACTGCTACTGCTGAAATCCCTAAAGATCATAATTAAGTAGATTTTTGGTCCTGATTATGAAGTTGGGTCTACATGTTAAAGTTTATTTCCAGGTATGATTTGTCAGAAAGACCATGTGCTGTGCTAGTGGCCCTAAAATGCTCTTTAGATTATTTACGGATTTCTGAAAACATTGGGCAAACATCGGGCAAACCTTTCTAAATGAGGTCTCACTAGTCATCTGAAAAGGGGCATCCTGGCATTCTACTGCACTGTTTTAGATCTTTTTTCACAATAGCTCCCCATTCTTCTGTTGCAGTTGTCAACAAAGCACCATTGCCTGCACTCAGTCTTTTGATTTTAATTTTATTATTGCTAAACACGCTAGCACTTGTTGGTAATTTAGTCATATTTATGACAATAAATCATAAAGATTGCATTTTTGTTGTTCAGTTCCTCCTAAAAAGGCTTCTGTACAGAAAAACTTGGGCGCTTGGTTGTTCCTCATATGTTGAGTACTTTGCGATGTTCAAAACGTAGCTCATGTCCCAATTTTGTTTCCTATTTTTTTTCGTATGTGCAGATCCTGTACAAACAAAGAAAATAAGAAAGGTCCCCCCTGGCTTGCCTTCTTCCGTAAGTACTACATTGTTAAAATTATTATGGGAAATAAATTGGGCTCTCTGGACCATGTGTACAGGTCATAGCAATCATACTAAACTGGTTTTCCACGGTGACCGTAAACTGGCTGCCTTGATCAATGGCAGAGCTTCATTAGGTGGAAATCCACACTTGATGTTTGGTTTTTAGATTCGCGGCAATGATTTGTAGCACTGTGATGTGCTCTCACCCCCTTGTCCCTGTCATTTGAATTCCTCTCATGGGAGGAGTGTAGGGCCAGGAGCTGTCAAAGAAGATCTCCTGTACAGGTCTTTTGATGTTTAATTAGTCATTATGTTGCCGAGCAGGAGGACAGACAGAGATTAATAGCCAAGAATCTTGGAAATTTACATTTGTAATAATCCCAATGGAGCCGAAGACATTAAGATTCGGAGGACACGTACGACTCAGCTTGCCTCCGTAGAGCTGCGGTTATTAATATGCATAAATCACCAAGTCAGATGTTCAGTGTGAAGCCCTGGCGGATTTTAAAGCTTTCATTAAGCCCTTCCTAACTTCAGTCTAGCTTCAGGAAGGCTTTCAAGCAACTAGTTTGTTGATCCCTCTTTGCTCGAAAATATATCCTTAGAGAATAAAGGGCTTTGATGAAAAATGTTGGAAGAGCTTTGGCTGGGCAAAAAAAAAATCATTAATAGCTGTGATAATCTATTGCTATAGGGGTGTTCTGTGGTATTAAATATGCTTTATTCTTTAAAGGAAGAAAATTGTTTGTAAATGAATCCACGTGAAGTCACAATCTTCCTTCTGCTTAGAACAAACGAGAGGGGAGGGCGAGAGCCCTGCTGCCTTGTGGGGTACATGTCTTTGTTGTGTAAATGGACGTAGGGCTTTTATTTGGCAGTACTTAACACATGGGCGCAGGTGCAGTCGGGTGAGTCATGACTCAGAGCAGTAGTGTTTGAAGAACATCTAGCGTGGTACTAGAGTACATAGGCTTGGTGCTCCTCAACACCCAACTTTGGATTATGGCTTTTCTTTTAGTTTCTTTCTGACGGAGCGTAAATGTTTTTTTTATTTATATATATGATTTTTTATTTTTTTTTACAGCCCGGGGCAGCTGTGCACTGAACCTGCAGTATACCTGGAAGCCAGGACTGCAGCTGCACGCTCTCTTAAAAGCTTTTGCTTGCATAAGCACTTGGGCTCCACTAGAGGCTGAATAGCTGCTTGATAAACAAAATGAACACAATGCTTCAAATCATTTTTTCCCCAGCCCAGGAATATTTTTTTTTTGCCTCTTAGCAGCTAAAAATAGTTTAGAGATTTACATTTTAACAGCTTCTCTAATGCAGGGGGGCTGAGCTCTGACACCGGTGATTCCTGCCAGATTAACAGAAGATACGTTGGAGGCGCCAGCGATCGCAACTTGTAACCCACCCAAATTTTCATTTAATATATAATAATGCCACTGCCTGAGTGCTGGTGACATTTAAATAACACAATACTTGGCAGCTCTGCCTAGGTTGTGTGGTGGAATTGTTTCATCTGTAATCTTATATTACTCAATTATATATTGTATTAGTTGATGTATTCATGTGTTTTTATGGCTTTTTTTTTTTTTGATGGGGGGGGAATAACATGTTTGTAATATGTGAAATTTATAGAATTGCCTGTGGTCAGTTGGGAGCTCATTTTTTCATTAAAAGTTTCCGCCAAACATGTTTTATTGTGTCATAGGCATAATGGTTTCATCTGACTTTGTGATAGTTGTTGCAGTGGTACGGTCAATTTGCATATGATGTCATGAGGCAGGTGAAGTTTCATCCGCTTTTCTCATAACCTATGCATTTGTCAGCACACATTTTCGTGACGCTTGTTTCTAAAGAATTGTTGTGATTTGCTTATTAACACCTCATAGGTATATTTTGATAAAACAATAATATTTACCACTTCCCCCTCCAACCTGTTTCCCCTGATTAGATTTTTAGTTTAATTTATTTTTTTTGTAACTTTGAAGTGCAGCTTGTTCATATTCCTGCAGACGTTTAGCGGGTGCGCTTTCCGAGCACTCTTCTCTAGTGGCTAGTGTCGCACGTACTTGTGCTTTGCTAACTGGGCCAAGAAGTCCTTTACTCACACCGTGCCATGCACAAGGAGGCTACAGAGACGTAATTAAATGAAGGGAAAAATAAACCTGAATATCCATTAAAATTTCTTCTAACATAAGATAACCTCCATTCTCCTTCAGTCTCTCTTAACTATAACAATGGTTAAAAGCTCTATGTTTTTGCTTGGCCTCTGATAACCCATTGTATGAGTGCCATGTGTGTCTGACAGCTCCTCTGAAGAACTGCGCAGGAGGATGTGCGTTGTTTACAAAGAACACCCGGTACCCATGTAAATGCATTATTCTAGCATATGCGTTTACTTTCCATGAAAAGGTTCATACTTCTTAGGTTTGTAATCAATAATTCCTGTCTTGGTGACTGTGATGTGGAAGATCACGAATAAATGAAATAAGTTGCAGGCGTGTATTTTCTCGTCTCTTCCTACCAAGGTTGAGATTACAGCGCCCTCTGCAGCTCGCTGGATACACTGCACCTGAGCAGCAGCGTTTGCACTTGGTCTGCGCAGCTCCATGACTTCATATTGTTTGGGTTTAATGAGAGGGATCTAAATGCCCTGCATGTGGGTAAAGAAACAGTTGGCTGTATTAGACATGAGCTTCTCGGTGGGAGGCAGGCATTCTCTCTCTAACAGTTTAGCATTGTTTCATATTTTTTAAACTGCAATTAATGAGAGTTGGATGTGTGAATGCCCCCATTATTTCCCGACCGTTGCGGCTTCATTTGTCCGGCGGTGGGTTGTATGACCCTGCTAATTTAGCGTCGGTTAGCAGATATGCTAACCGTTTCTGTAACTGTCTGCCGCAGCGTGTTCTCGGATCGTTACTGTGATACGTTGTTGGAAAATGGTAAGGCTGGAGGTCTCGAATAGTACACCCAGCGCAGCAAAGTAAAAGGAAACATTTTAACGCAAAGAGTTAATAATTTCATTTATTTTAGACATCGCGTGCGTGTTTTGTTACGGTGACCTGGGTCACTGTTTGTAAATGAAACATATTGCGAGCCCCATATGTTTCCGGGTCAGGCAGCAGTGAAATATGGTTTTGCAAGTCAGTGCATATTATTTAAATTGCTCAAAATGGTATTTCACTTGAAACTTTATTACCAGATTTAAACTGACGTGATCTTTGCCCCCTCTCTGTGAGGTCTTGTGGTTTTTTGTTTGTTTACATTGAATTTAGCGTGTAACCGCTCCTGTTTTCACTTCCTAGCGTAGCCCGCCATACAATCAAAACACTTATGGCCATAAATTAGACGTTATATATACTTAGCGTTACATTCTCACACGCCGTATCCCTGGCTTTATGTGCGTCGCTACACCGGTAACATCTTCTTGCTATATTTTTTAATGCTACAGATTTGTCCTTATATAAAAATTGCAAAGATGACATCATCCAGCCTCTCAAAGTTCCCCTCTCTCCCAAGATTGGCCTGGAAATAATGTTAAGCTTCCATTGACAGGAACAGGTTAACTTATACCATTAAAAAGAAAATGTATAATGTTCATTATCACTGAGATATTGTTTATTGTTGTTACAAGTAATACTAGTTATATTATTGTAACAATAGCGATGCGGAAAATGAAATCGGCAATAGCAATGCTTCATATTGTCTGATCTTTACTAGTAGATCCAGCTACACAACGGCTGAAGAACACAACTGTGTGTCCGCAACGTAGTGTCTTTGTTCTTATCTTAGTTGTCGACCCCAGTATCTTTGGGATGTAGGAGTCAGGGTGTTACATTATGACTTGATTGGTTTGTTGCTAGTTTAGGGTACAAAAAATGCACAAGGATCTAATGCGGTATATCGTATGGGTTTTTGTTGCTCTCCCCGTGACGGACACAGTGTGGCTCATTATGACGGTAATTGAAGATAATTGACTTTAGTTGACCATCTGCCTGGCTTGCAGTGTAAACAATCCACACGCCCGGGTCATGTCCGCATGACTGCAATGATAAAGTGTGTGACTTTATTATTCTCTTTAACGCCACCGACCTATTTACTGCGTATAGCACAGTGAGCATATTTCTGTCGTTTATGGTTTTATTGCGGAGAGATTGAAAAGGTTCAGCAGAGTGGAGAAAGTCCTCGCAGCGCTGATGAGCTCCGTCTACTCGTGGAAATCTTTCCCCCCTCCAGAAGTAAACAGTGAGCTTTGTGGCCTAGGCAGTGGCTGTTTAGGATTACATGAATCATTTAGTGTTTCAGAGTGCTTGGGCTTTGCAGTGGAGGTTAGCGGAGATGGAATTTAATACTCTTATAGTGGCAGTAAGCCTACATGACAATTGATTTTCCTTGCAGAGAATAATTCAAATTGAGCTTGTCTTCTGGAGTCGTTAACCCTGTGTGGGGAACAAAAAACATTTGTGAGTCTGCTTCTGTACCCACTACATAACAAACATAACAAAAAAAAGGGTCTCGCCTACTACAGTCATTAACTTTAACATCAGCGATGTCTGTCTGTTTCCTGTAAAAAGATATAGCAAAAAAATAAATAGACAATATCGTGTATATCTGCGATTTGATGGCCGGAGATACCCCAGCACCCTAAGTTTTTGATATTCCGTGTGGATGCGTCCTTGTGTAACACGTAATTATTTGCACCTTAATGCCGTGTTTTAGAAGTTTGTAGAACACATATATAATTAACTGCAAAGCACGAATGTTTTGTTGTTGTTGCTGTTCTCGAGCTACTATATATAACTGATGCTTCTTACCCATATGTAATTTATTGCACCTAAACATGTGTCTTGGTACGTTATACTCCAGCATTAAGGAATTATTTTCTATTACTGGCAAGCGGGAGAGAAAGAGTTAACGTATAGGTTTCTATCCATAATTAGAAGCTAGTTCTGTGTGCGTCAGACCATGTAATGTATTTGTGCTCAGAGAAACACACAGTTTGTTTAGCTTAACAATGTGGGCTTGTGAATGGAAACAATTCGGCAAGGGGAGTGCAGGTCAGTTCACTCTGCAGAAGAGACGGCCACGGCCTCTGGAATAAAGAATGTTCTTTTATTTTTGAGGAAAAAATAAAAAGTTATGAAACGTGTAAAAATTGGCAAAACGTGAAATATAAAAATGTATCACTTTGTATAAAGTGATGACCACCAGGTAGAAAATGTGACTTAATGAAGTTGAAGCTGGTGGGAATTTTTTTCCCTTTAAGAATAGTTTCCGAAACTTGTTTCTTTTCGTCCCTCTTGTGCTCCAATTATAAGTTACTCTCTCCACGCTTGTCGTTAAATTATCCCTAAAGCCCCAAATGGACTTGCAGATGTACTCTGAAGGGTTTTTGGAATAAAATCCGGAGCGTTTCATGTTTACAGTGCTGTACGAGACGTGGCTTGCGTTTTTGCGGTGTGACCCCCCCCCCCACACCATTTGTACACCATTGACAGCTCCTGTCTAGGAACAGTCTACACATTGTTAATGGGGAATAGAGACAAGTCATTGTAAAGCCCGAATCAAAGCTCCATACCCAGCCCTCCGAGTACTGAAACCAGCTTTTGTGGTCCTTGGGGGAGGAAGAAGCTCCAGATCATTCAGCAGCAGTCACCGTGATGTCTCTTAGCAGCTGCTGCGCCTTTTGTATTGTATTTTTTTCCCCTTTTTTTTCCTATGTAATATTTAAAGCATTGTGTAAGGTTTTATGCTGTCTGGGTGTAAATAGCTAGAAATTGTTTCAGCGTCCTACAAACTGCTAATTGTTTCATTGGAAGGCATGTTTGCCTGACTGCGTGTACCAAAAATCCTAATGGCGTGTGCTTGCAGGCGTTCCTGTGTTAGTGTTGGCGTGTGACATGTATGAACCTGGATGTAGCAGTTCGGGCAGCTGGCAAAGTGCAGAGGGTGCAATGCTCTGCAGCGTTATTGTGACAGTAACATCGTTATTTACTAACATGCAAGAAGGGCACAGTAATAAAATAAACAAAAACAAACAAAAAAAACACTCCAGACATTACACGTATAGCGTAGATCCCGTTGGATGCATTTTAATTGCGACTGTTATCGCTGCCTCATTGTATTATTTATGCAGCGATTTGTGTAATGTAATCATATTGTAGTTCATAAAGTGTTTGGGGCAACATAATATTTGAAACAGTTTTGTTTGGGTCAAAATGAAAACGTGTATCTCCCAGCATTCAAACAGCGAGGAGAGACACTTCTTTTAGGGGATGTGGCGACTTTTAGGGCTGTTGTTCTGAAGAGGGAACGGTCCGTCCTAAACATGGAAACACTTGGGGGGGGGGGGCATGGTCTGTGTGGTCTGAGTAAAACACGCAAACTGGTAACTTAAGCAAGCGCTGGATCACCTTACAGATTGTCATCTGTGTCAATGGGGGGATTAATGATGTGGAAAAAGGTGAACCTCGTGTGTGAAATGCTCCAATATCCAATAGATATCCAATATCCAATAGATGACTATAAATACATTACAGGTTACCTAATAGACTTGGATTAATTGTTTATTTTATTTTTGGTCCATTCGTTTTCGGACAACAAATTTAGTTTCCTGCCCTTTTAGTTCCGATGAAATTCAGAGGGCTTTCTACGTTCTAAAACAAAATTAGTTGCCACTCTCTTGTGCTCTCACACACTTACTCTCATGCGCGTGCTCTTAATATCTCCCGGTCTTCCCTACGGATTGCCTTCGTGTCCCTGTTTCCTTGCTCCACTTCTTTTCTTGTCTTTTCTTGATCTTTTGTCTTCTTTCTAAGTCCACTTCTTTCTGAAGGCCTCTTGGGTCCCTTCTCTTTCTCCGTGAATCTGTTTTTCTGAAAGTGAGTGAAAAAACCCTCTCTCTGCCTCCTTTTTAATATTTGGTTGGAGGTCCCTCTGACATTTTTTCGTTTTCTGACATTTGTTCGAATTGTTGAAACTGGCAAATTATTAAAATTTAAGTTCAAAGGAATCCGAATTCAAAAGTCTGTTACCCAAACATTTTCTTGCCATTTTCCGTGTAGGCAATATTTGGAATCACATTGAGATTTAATTCCCAAGCCTCTTGTTTGTTTCTTTGCAGAGCTTACAATCTAGAGATATGTTCACCACATGAAAATCCATCTCTATATGAAATCATGACATATTTCACAATCTTTCATTAGTAGCTTAAAAAAAGATGCATTTTTGTATGTTTTTTTTTTTAAATCTTCCAAGGCATCCCTCCCCCAAAAAGACAGTTTATGTACCCCTTCTATATATTTTACTCAACTCCCAGGAGCTGGCAGGTATGTTTTTCATACCAGAAGCTGGGCCAAGTGTTCCCTATACAGACAGAAGAAAGATTTCTAGAACACCTTTGAGCTACCTTTGCGATACTTTAATGCAAACTATTTAACACATTTCTTGCGGCCGGACCCAGTGCCAGGCTGCTCTCCTTGTAATTTAATACAAATCATTTTATCTCCCTGTGCATCAGAGAGCATAATTAGACCAAAGACATAGATTAATTGCCTACAAGGTCCTCACTACAGCGTTCTGTGTGTTGCCAGGCCTGTTGGATACTTAATACTCTGCTGGTGAAAAGGAAAATTATAGATTTTCTATTTTAAAAACAAATGGCCATTTTTACCGGTACATGAAATATAGGGGGTATCTGTAGACAGCACCACTTTCATATGTATGTTCGTATATAGCAGGATACAGAGGTAAAATGCAGCAAATTCATTGTGAGGTGTGCCAAGACCGACATACCTGGTAGACCAAGAAACCAACCCCCCCTTCCCGAAAATGAAGAAAGAATGAAAGAAAAGGGACAAATAAAAGAGGAGAGAGATTAAAGAAAGTAGGGAAACTGTGAGATGCTGATGTGGGAGGGAGAGGCACAGGTTAAATAACCAGTGCCCCCCCCCCAACTCCATGCTAATTTATGTACACACATATTATATATATTTATATATTATATATATATATATGTAAATACAGCTAGTGTGAAATCTACTGTCAGTGCTTTCCAAAATACCCACCACTTAACAAGCATTGGCTTGTGTTTGGGTTATTATTATTTATATAGCGCTGTCGTATAATGGAGCGCTGTACAATGGGTAAACAGGACATAACAAGTAGTATATAGCATATCAGACTTACAGAAACAGGTGAGGAGAGCCCTGCTCAGATGGGCTTACAATCCAGAGGTGTTGGCAATTCTAGTTCTTGTGTCATGTATTGTTTTGACTCAAGAGCTTATATTCTATATTGCTGCATTATGCGCGTGGTGTACCTTTATGTTTCACTCAGTATGTCATTGGCAAATAAATAAAAGCTACTGCTTGCAACACTCTCTGACAATTGATACAGTTTTACCCTGTGATAAAAAAAAAGTCAATGCCTTTGCAGATTTGGCTAGCATGATTTTGTCATGTTTGCATGCTGCGCGTGTTTGCGCATGCTGCCTGAATAACCACTGTGGCAGTGCCAGGGTTAATAGTCGCTGCTTGAGGTATTGAGCATATATATATAAGCCTACTATATAGTGCTGCCGCTTACGAGACAACTCTGCCTCTGCTTCAACAAGTGTTAGAATTTCATCCGAATAATACTTTTAGGCATTTAACTCTTTGTTTCCCTCTGCGCGCACATAGTTGGTACTTTGTAATCTTAGAATCAGATGGCTGCTTCATAGCTTTGATGTCCCCTCCGACCTTCTGAGAGCTGTTACTGGATCACGATACCACTTACACAATCAGGGTGTGATCAGGGTTGAAAGAGATTACTGCATGTTGCTGCCCTCCCCCTTTTTTTCTGTGTGGGATGGTTCAGTCCTGCTTTGCATAAGTTTCTTTTGAGTAGCTCCATGTGTAGACGGGGCAGGCACAGTGCTGGTGGGCTTGCTGTGTGATCGGGTGGATGTATGCCTGGGATTGAAGCACTTTCTCCGGGATCAACATGTATTGTGCATACCCTGTGGCTGGAGTGGGCAGCAATTCTTTGATGTACTACTACAATGGGAAAACGGTGAGATAGCCTAATGTGTGTTAACTGCCTGCGTCACGCTCCCGTCCTAGCCTATTACTTGTGTTTGGCTTCCCCGAGGCAGGAGACGCTAGCCCGTAACAAAAGTTCCTAATGATTGCGCGCTGTTTATTCCGAATAGTATTTCTTATTTTATTCTTTGTGAAATGTTATTTTGGTAACGAGAAGTAAAGCTCTACGGGCAGACTAGACAGAATATCCATTAAATGTATTTTCTCGGGGCTCTTAGAACGACATTTCTAATGCGTGCGTGCCAAATAAATATGGTAACAAGTAACAGATATGTTATAGAGCAGTTTTTTTTGTTCTCTTTTTTTTTTTATTTTAGAAGAAATGTTCTTGTAAATCCTGTTTTGTTGAGGATAAGCAGTGCTTTGAGTTTCTGGGAATGATTAAGGGAATGGCAGCGGGTGAGATTGGGGTTTCCTGTATAGACTGAGGTCCAGCGGCTGGGCGCAGCGTTATTCCATCTGCTTCCAATCAAATGAGCATTTTCACCCTGCCCTGCCCGAAAATCATCACGCCTTCAGGCCAAACGTACCTGCAAAAGGACCTGTTTGGGGATCCCGTTAGGTCCATTTGTTTAGTTTTTGTTATCAAAGTTATTTTTTGTATTCATTCAGTTTCTGGTGTTTAGTTAAGTTTAAAAAATACTGTCACAGTTTGAATTGGTGGAAGTTCATTGATGCTTTGGCGGAAGGTTCTAGAACATGCAGACTAAAGCCACTTGTTTGAGAGAAGTTTTTCAGGTCTTCTCTTAAGGGATGAGCGTATATACAAATGTATGTGTATGTATATATATAATATATATATAATGTGTGTGTAAATAAAATAATAATTATTTGTTATTATGTTTGAGTTATCTGGAAAAATATCACCTAGCAGACACACATGTACTTAGTTTGATACTTACTTGCGCAAATGTAACTTTAGTGGCTAAAGACTTAGTTGGGAACATGTGTTTTTCTTTGTTCTGTGGCAAGGGAAATAAAAATCTTTGATGTCATTAAGCATTTCCAGGCTTCCAGGGGATGGGGGCGGGGGGTTTGCTGGTACATTAAAGGGATGCCTCGCCTGGAAATTCATCCAATGTGTATGTCATAGGTCAGAGGTGACATTTACAAGCCTGTGCAATTGGTAAACAAATGATAGATAATTACACTACGTCTCGATATATCTGTATCTGGGAACAATCAGTACGATAACGAGGTAGGCACGCATAAAAATATATATATATATATATATAACGCATTTTATTAAATTACTGTGATTTCACATTTTTAAGAAAGGCGTGGTTAGCATCCAATGTTTTTTCTTATCTGTTAAACATGTTCACTATGTTCATGTCAGCTACGTGAAATTAGGTAATATGGAAAGATTTTTATTCTTCAAACTCAGAGGCTGTATTAGTAGATTGTGATTTGCTGCTCCGATTCTGTAGTAAGACTTTCTAGGCTGCTTTTGGGTTTGTTTGTACGCTTTTGAAATTGATAATAAACATCTTGAACCACTTGTTCTGTGAGATGTTTGACGATTATCTTTTGGGTCAAGAAGACTCCATTTGATTGGAGAAAATAAAAATAAATAAAATGCAGACAGCTTTATTTTTAAGAGATTGGAGATGGCCCCGTTTAATAAAGCTTAATAGAGCCGATGGGAAATTGCATGGTGGCCCAGACATTAACTGAATAAAGAAAATGAAACTCTCCTCCCCGCGTCAGACAGCCAGCCGCGGGGGGATGAGTGAGCGGTGGACTGGGAAACACTGGGGCTAATCTGGCCTTTTTGTATTATTTAATACCACGAGCCTTGTACAATGGTCATTTCTATAGACGACCAACCCCCTACACAGTCCTATTTCTATTAAAGGCACACAATGCCCCGGGACAGCAAATATAGGATCTTTCTTATGCTGAAAGCCTAATCTACATCCTCCCTCCGTGCAGCTCCTGGAGACTGCTGCAATCTCTTTCATTTTTCTCTTTCACTTTCTTCTTTCCACGATTGAGCCATTGGGTCTTATTTTATGTTTTTCCCGCTGTGACCTTCATTGCAGACAGATGCTTCGAGTCACACATTTTAATCCTGGAATACCTGGGCATCCTTTATTTGATTTATCGTCCCAGTCTGAGAAAATATCATAGGAAAAGGTCAATAATACACACAGTGTTCTACTTTTTGTGCAGTATGTTAATTCACTTTTTTCCTCCTTTTTTATTCTATGTAGTCAGAGTCGAGCGTGCGTATTCTGGCCACTGGAAAGATCCCGTGTCCAAAATGTAGCTATATATTTTGGTAGCTGGGCAAGCGTTGTTCTCAAATTCTAATTGTATATAATAAAAAAAATAATGCAGTTTCACATAAACATCCCCTATTTGTATTATATGCATAGAAATATAATTCTCTCTCTTACTCAAACCATGCAAACGATATTTATTGAGCTTTTCCAGAATTGCGAACTGCAAATGATATTAGAAGCTTAGTTATCGGCCACAATAATTACCTATTAGAAATGAGAAAGTAGTGTGGGGTTTTTACTGATTAGATTTTGGCGTATATATCTCATATGGCGAGCATAGTGTCGCCAACGAGCTTATTTGGAATGATTTAGTAAAATGTCAGATCTCTGGTTGATAAAGTAATAACTTAGACCTTTGCGTGATGATGAGCAGTACTTCATCACCGGTTATCACCGTAACATTTACAGCCCCGCAGGTGAAAGTTAGTGCTGTCCTGCATGTTACTTTTTTCCTTGTTCTGATTAGTTCTTCCTCACGTCAGCAGGACCTGTTGATATGAGTGCCGGCACAGTAGCCATGCTGCTCAGTATATAATGCCCTGAACCAGGACTAATGTCTAAGACATTTCCCTTGGGTCAGAGACAAAAAGTAAAAATACTTTGAACGACTTTCTAAAGTAAAATCATAGCACGTAAGTATGTATGTAAGTATGTATGTATGTATATATGTATGTATATATATATATATATATATGTATATATATATATGGGAAGTTTATATAAAGTGTGGAAACTTCAAACTTCCCTTGTGTATATGTTTGTATAAATATATATAATTTATTCTGGTTTCCAAGAGTTTTGAGATGAGTAGTAATAATAGTCTGGCTGCATGTGTTTAAAGTATTTTTAGGATAATTATGATAATGCAGAGCATTTATTACACTAGTGGTGTAAATGAATAATTGCAGCATTTGAGAATGTTATGTAGTGAACATGTTTCCATACCAATTTGTAAGATCTATGCATTAGAAGTGTACTTCCTTACAGGGAAGGCAGGGTACGCAGAACAGGGACACAGACATTACGGGAATCACAATTCATGTGCAGATCTTTTCCTTTAAAAATGGAGTGTGACACCCGGCAAGACTGTGCACTACAGCTCCCATGATGCTTAGCCAGCCCTGACCCTACAGCACCTGATTGGCTCGGATTGTTCCGTATGTCTTATCGTTGTCCCACCTACTTAAGGTTGCTTGACTGCAGAAGGGGGTCGCATGTTGCCTGCAACTTTCTGCCTAGCGCTGGAATACTACTTTCATCATCCTTAGCCAGCCGGTTTGCTTGCTCAATCTGAGCGGGTTACAGCTGGCGTGTGTCCGCTAGCACTTTGTTTATTAGCATGGGAATATCTGCCGTGATTAATTGAGCTCCCTTTTATTTATGGGAACGTGTCTCAGGCTCACGTCGCTGTAAAAGAGTCCTCCAAGCCTGCGGTGACCGCATGTAGCGTTTGGTGTCCACGTCGGCATTCCATGTTTGCTTCCCAAAGTCTTTGTTTGTGTTCCAGATTCTGACGAGAGAGCCGTGTAACCTATAATAGGCTCCTTCTGTAAATTATACTATGCACTTCAAAGATACGTTCCATTTCAACTTTCATCCTAAAGTCAAGCTATGGTTTAGCCGCTTGAGAGCCAAGAAAAGGATACGGTGATGCCGGTTTGTCTGCCATGTCCATCGTCCTCTGAGTGTATTAAGCATTTAAGAGAGAACCTGGGAGGATCTATGTCAATATACTTAAATAATAAAACGCTATATCATTTATTCATTCATATAGCTCCATGATATTCCGTGTGGCTGCGCAGTGGGTAACCAGGACATCTCTCTGTTCATTAGTTATGTTATACACTACTTGTTGTGTCCTGTCTATCTGTTGTGCATTGCTGCAGATTATGCCGCCATATAAAAGAATAAACAATAAGTATAGGATCACATAACAATTTGAGCTTTCATTCCAGAAGGTTTAAAACGTTTTATTATTATTTTCCCTTTCTGCTTCTTTACGTTCGGTTTGTGACTGAAGTTAATAAAAGCCCCCGTGGACGAGCATCACCTCGAGTCGGACTGAAAGTAGACGGGCTCTTGGCATTAAACGGGAAATTCTGGCGTTTATTTGCAGGTGATCGGATGACACGGCCATCTGCTTTTTATTTGTAGGCATTTCTTATTGCATCCTTCTCTTTTTTTCACTGGTTTGGCCGGCTACTTCCTCGCATCTGGAGGTAGTGAAATGTAGCTCTTTTGATGTGAAGAATCGTAGTTGGCATAATATCACTGCTATATCTTTTTTTATTTTTTTTTACTAACTATAGTTGCTTCGTTTTCTTTATTTTTGCACATTCCCTTTGAAGTGTAGTAAAATACAATGTTCTTCCACACTTCTTGCAAATGCTAAGCATACATTTTGTTCAGTTTTTTGTTTTCTTTCAGAAATCGGCTTAGTGCAGTCATTTCTGCGCTTTTTATTCTTTACGTCCTCATTTAAATACATAGCCATATATACAGAATAAAACACTATTTTCTATTGACATCATGGCAGGTTTGTAATTTAAAAGTATCTATTTGCGTGGTAGTCTTGCGTAGTAAAGTCTCGTTGAGTTTGAGCATGCTTTTCGGAGTGCCGAGTTCTCTGCGTTTGACTTTATGACTAATAACGTCAAGTCGCTAGGAGTAACGCTTGGCTTTATGTACCAATAGCGGTATCTTTATGGCACGCTGTAAAGATAGATTCCAGGAACATGGCATATGTGATTCCCATTAATCGCTTTATCAGTGCGCTGCTCCTGCAGGTGTTTCGCCTCATTTTATGGCTATCCTTGGTTTGTGACAGTGATAGATTCACGCGGCATTTTCTGCAGCCCGCAGTCAGTCTGACAATTAGATTTGTTATAGAAATTAAATTGTGTTGTAGGTTTCAGGTGAAATTAGAATGTGCTAAAATGTAATTGAACAAATTTTCTTTTTCTTGTGTACAGTTCTATAACCGTCATAGGTTTTAGTGCATTCGTGTATTCACTACAATGACGTGTATTCACTACAATGTCGCTTCTCCAATGGAAGTGTCGGTTCGCCCAGTAGGTAACGCACTTGAGTCATTGCTGTCTTGCAGATGTTGAAAGTGTGATGCCCGGACATCCGCAACATCCACTACCAGATGTTACCGTGTATAGGAGGTGTACGCCGAGCTGGCACACCTAGAACAAGTAGACATATTAGCACCTCTAGATCGTAAGCTTGCGAGCATAAATTAGCACTATAAATTAGCACTATATAAAATAATGGATCTGGTTCCAAAATTAGTCTCTGTTCTCATATGTACCTAGAGAGTCTTTGTATTATTGGGACATTTTGTGAGTAATCCGTATTTAAGGGTACCTTTTATGTTTGCCTAATCAGCCTTCAATGGAACTGGTATTAGCGACATTGTTTCCAGTGCTGTACCGTTATTAGAAATCGTTTAAAGGGAGGAGATAATACGTACCATTATCCCATATTCCTAAAGACTCTTAATTTAATCTAGTATTGTGTTTTTGTATGAAGATGTTAACAACTCTTTCTCATTTATCTTTTTTTTTTTGGGGGACTCTTAATTGTCATGTGACACAGGCTGATGGGTCATGTGACACGAGCAGACAGTGATAAGTTGTTGCTGGTAAAACTGGAAAGGTCTTTCTGGGTGTATAACTGTTGTATTTATACGATTTAAACTTTCTGATGCAAGAATGAAATCTGCTATTAATTTACTCACGGATTTGTCTAAGGATGTGTCGTAAAGCGTCTTACATACTAATGCCTGTCCTCTAACTCTCATCTGCATGTTCCAGCGCCAACGTTTCTTGTTTGTTGTAATTGTGCCGGCGGAAGCTCCCGACACCGTAGGAATGGAAGCCGCTGTCTGCGCGCTCCGAAGCCCATTAGCTTATTTATAAACACATTCCTTGCTGTAAGGGCTGATACATAAAACATTTACATTTGCAGCTTTCAGTAAATGTAAATGTTTGATGTATCGGCCCTCGTTGCAGATGTTCGGTGTAGGTGGAGTGTTTGATAGCTTGTTTACTTGACTCTGGTTTTCAGGATTTTTCTGGATATTGGCCACTTGCCAACTCCCAATGTTCGTAAAGTGCTTATCTGTATGAGCGGGTCACCGAGGGAAATGGCAAAACCAAACCCCGTGCCTGGGATTTTTTATTCAAAGATCCTCTAGTCTGTGCTTTCCCGAAACTTCCAGACATGGATTGTGGTTTTCGGCAGGGGTTGGAGGAGGTGGTAGACAATTGTTTGTCTATACTATCCGGACGTACGCACATAAACTCACTGGTGCTGTCTATGTTTAATCGGCACTGAGCGTGCATTTATATACAGCGCTCGCCTAATCTGCTTTATTTCATCTGCCGCCGTCAGGATGACATTTTATGAGTTTGAAATGCAGGAAATGGTTCAATTGTGTTGTGTATGAGTAGGATATAGGGTAATAAACATTCTTTGTTTACTTTCAGGTCTATGCACCTTCTCCAAATTCAGATGACTTTAACCGGGAGTCACCAAGTTACCCATCTCCCAAACCACCAAGCAGTTTGTTTGCTAGCACTTTCTTTCTCCAAGGTATGTCTTACAAGGGGAGGGGGTTACACATGTACGGCAGAAAAAACCTTCCTTTACGATGTGAAAAACATTAGGTTCAGAGGTGGAGGTTACATGAAAGATCTGCTTACAGAATTTTGGTTCTGGTTGTTTTAGATTTTAGGAAGAAATCATGTAAAATTGTCCTATCTCTGGAAATATATGTTACATGCATGTAATTATGTGCACAGTAACACCAAGTAGCTTGTTTTCATTCTCTCCATGATTTAAGATAAAAAGTATGAGTTACAGCTGTCTGTTGTAGGAGAGGAACCTCAGCAGCTCATGTCTTGGTGGCTCCACAGAGTCCCAGTTGTGGCATGCGGTTTCGGACTGTGCGATAACTGATATATACATATTCAACACCCCTGCAGAATATGATCGTGTTGTATAAATTAATCAATGATAATCCAATGCTTAAAGCTGTTTCGGGGTATTGAACTGCATTTCCACGCCGTGGCATATTACTTTGGGGTAATGTAAAGCCACAATATGTACAATATGTTGTGATGCCATATACCTTTAGTGAAAACACATCCCTGGTATTTAAAGATTAATGTATATACATACAGACAGAGGATATATAGAATCTGTAAAGATAATATAGTTTGTAACGATTTTTTCTCAATGCATTATGTGTTAAACTTTACTTTCAGATGGGAGCCATAATTCATCAGAGCTGTGGAATTCCACTAATGGGATCAGCCAGCCCGGATACGGCGGGATGTTGGGCAGCTCATCATCACACATGTCACAGTCAAGTAGCTACGGCAGCCTACATGACCGCTTGGTAAGAGTGGCAGTTCTTATTTCAAATTGTCTTTAAGTGCGATTTACAAGTGCCCTCCTGAGACGTTGGACCAGTTGAGTTGAAATTTGTTAGGCTTGCATTTTGTATATAGTGATTTAAGGTTGTGTTCTTCGTCTTCACTTGTCATTACCCCTCATCTGAAACGCAATATACTATCATAAGCATCTGTTAATAATTATTTAGCACTAAGTTGTAAACCAACCTTCCAATAAGTGTGTTTTTTTTTCTTTATTTCTAGAATTACCCACCACATCCAGTGTCACCAACCGATATAAATGCCAGTCTTCCTCCAATGTCCAGCTTCCATAGGGGGGGCAGCAACAGCTCTTCATATGTGGCTGCTTCTCACACCCCCCCTGTAAATGGAACAGACAATCTACTGGGTAAGTCTTTTTTCCTAAATCAGGGAAAGCCGTGTAGCTATCACTTTGCTTTAAAAGAGGTTATGTTTGTAAAATTTGAAACAAACCAATTTATAATGAGACAGATAAATAAATATTGCGCAACCACACCTTAATGCAAATTTCACATTGTAGCTGATAAGAGCCTAATGCCTTCTTTTAAAATTGAGCTAACCTTAATAAAGCTTTTATGTAATGTTTTTGGGAATTCGGTGTTCTAACTAACTTCTAATTTAATAATGTTTTTCCCTTTTTGATAATGTTTATAGGTGCAGGAAATCGAGGCAACGCAGCTGGGGCTTCACAAACAGGGGACGCACTTGGAAAAGCTCTGGCTTCTGTAAGTACCCCTCTTCACTGTATAGACGAGGCGGAAACGATTGACTCATCACCCAGCCTTGGTTAATACGGGAATTTGTGTACAGTGGCCTATAATTACTGTCCCCCCCCCCAAAGTTATTTTAGATGGGAATGTAGACTTCTAGAGGTATGATAATAATGCTGATGCGTGGTCAGGGTTTGATAATTCTAAAATATTCTAAAGGAAACAGCTGCCTCTCCCACTGGAATGGAAGTTGGAAGTTGTGAAGAGTAACACTCATTCATAAGATTTAAAGTCTGTCATGCCATGCATTTTAGCATTGAGTCGGGGAGACTTTATTTTACGATCATGAAAACTTCACCATATAGGTTTTTTCTGTACACGTGAGCCATGTAAAATATTGAGTCTTCAATAGCACCCCCCAGCTTTTCCAAGTGTTACATGATGTCCTACTGATGGATACGTACTTGGCTGATCCATTTCCCGAAAGCATCAACATACGCGGAAGTAATTTAATAGAGATCTTATACGCCTGTATATATATATGCGTATGTTTCATGGCACCGTTTCAGTAAAGCCAGCAAAGAGTTATTCTGTCCCTTCATGCTGTGCGTGTCCCTGAGTTTACAGTATTGTTTACATGTACTTGGCATGTGATGAATGGGACCCTTATGTGTATATCGTTTAGTTTGCGTGAAGTAGAGAGTTGTTTAGAAACCGTCTCAAATCGTGTCCAATGGAGCGGGAGCATAGCGGTTTAATCTGTGCGCTGGGTGGGCTTTGGTTGTCATGGCGACTTGCTTCTGTCATCCTGTGTTTGGCAGGAGCAGTCAGGTCATTCCATAAATCACTGCTGTCATTTCCAATGGAGATGCATTCCATCTGCTCTGCGCATGCATGCCATAGTCTGCACACTTTGCATCTTCTCCTTCCGTTCATCCTCGCATCCTCCCACTCAGTTGTGTTTTTTGTTTGTTCTTTTTTTATTTTTTTTTTGATTAACGGTACAGTTAGGAAGCTCCTGCTCCGTGTATTTCAGAAAAAAAACCAAAACTCTTCAACTGTATTGAAATGAAGCATCAGGCAAACGCGGAGCTGTAAATAAAAATACGGCAATCGGAATATCTTTGTCTGTCTCGGGCAGCGCTTATTGTGAAACTGCTGCTCAATGCAAATTTCATAAAGGCCTTTCATGTGTAAAGGATCAGAAGATGAAGCGTTTGTTCTTCAGTTTAGGTATTAAAGAGCATACAGCGTACTATGTGATTAAACGTGTAAGGCCAGATAATACATTTGCAAAGGTTCTTTTATTTTAGGTTTAAGCCTGGATAATTGTGGTCTTAATCTCAGGGTAGCCAAGAAAGAGAATTGTACATGAAAGTATTTACACAAAGTTCCCAAAGCCCTGTGGATTATGCATTAGTTTGGATAATGAACTAGTGTAGATGGAAAAGAAAGAGAAAATCTGGGTATTTGTGCCATTTCTAATGTGTTTCCCTGAACGCTTGCCAAATAATAACCCTTTAAGATTGTGCCCGGGGAGGGTTATATGAAGGAAGGAACATCTGGTTTATTTCATTGCCTGATACCAAATCAAAACATCCAGGCTTTCATTTTGAAAAGATCAAATAGGAGTGCTATTTAACTTTGATTATACGAGACGTCTCTACGATAACGTGCGTCATGAACCCCGTGCGATGATTCCGTGTCGTCGGCTTCATGGAGAAGCCGCTGGGTTTTGTGCACAAAAGGAAATGAAAATTCAGGGAAGTTGACTTAAAATGCAATTCATGAATTAAGTTTCTTTGTAGCTCCGAGACTCAATAATATTAGCATGACAAAGCTTAACTGAAATGTACACCGTGGTGTTTAAAATATTGGCCTAACAGCTCCATGGTCTGGCTCTGTTGGCTTTCCATTGTGTGGCTTTTGTCCGCGTCCCTTTTCATTGTGTTTGGGCATATTGGCCCCCCGCTGACAGGAATGGGCCGCGGCCCGCCGTGGGAGGAGGCTGGTTTTGTTGCTTTAAATGAGTCGTGTTGCCATTAGACCCAGCAGAAGGTGTGGGAATTATTCATATTAGCCATTTACTGCTGGACGCACTGAATGCGGACGCACTTTTGTGCTGATTGTACACTTATGTTTATTGATGCACACATGCAGATCATGTTATGTCAGAGGGAAGATTATCTCTTTCGCTGGAATTGATTAAGGAGCGCTTTAAACCCCTCGCTATGCAAATGCATTACCATAAACACTGAAAAACTCTGTCCAAAATACTTTGGGCCGCTTAGGAAATTGTTGGACCTTCTGCTGTTTTTGAGGTTCTGAAAGTGGAGCCAAGTGACCAGACGGAAAAGACGCATTAAGCTGGCTTTGCGATTTATTAACATTTTAATTACACCCTACAAAGTGCTACAATCTTTTCCCTAGTTAATCATTATTGTTTTATATAGCGCCATCGTATTCCGTAGCGCTGTACAATGGGTAAACGGGACATAACGAGCAGTATATAACATAATTCAATTTCCAGAAACCAGACATATGGAGGACCCTGCTCACAGGAGCTTACAGTCTAGTTAATAACACATCTGAGTTATTATTATTAGTAAACCCTTAAAAGTGGGATTAGACCAAGGAAATCGGTTTGATTTCTCTGAACGTGTGACTGGTGCAGGCTTCATCCGGTGCAGCTCATTCTCTCCCTACTTCTGTGAGCCGTTCAACTGTTTATACAAAGCTTGACATGTACGCTTAACACTAGATTTTAGGGTTCATAATAACAGGAATTTAGTAACGCCCCATGGCAAGGATGGATTCATTTCTACAGAGAATTATTTCACTGCTTAACACTTTGGTGTGCTGCTTGTACATTGCAAGGATCCATTCTGTTTAGGAAACAACAATTAATTCCTGCTTCTCTGCTTTATTCTAGATTTATTCTCCTGACCACACCAGCAGTAGCTTCCCATCAAATCCTTCAACCCCTGTTGGATCGCCGTCACCTCTACCAGGTACAATCGAATTAACTTTTTGATGCTGTCTTCGAAGTAAACATTGTGGCTGTCTAGTAAATGATGGAGACGCCTTAGCTGGTCATGACAAACTTATTTATAGTAAAGTTGGGCAAAGGAACAGAGAAAGACCGTACACTGTGCTGAGCACCATACCCAAGAGGTTGATCTTATTCTAAATATAATATATGTCTACTCCTGAATACCTGATTTGTATGTTGGAAATTAGTCGTTTTGCACGGTTACTTGTTGCTGCTTTCCAAAGAGATAACTGTACTAGCGACTGATCTCCTCCGCTATAGCAGCTAATAAAGAAGCTGCTCTCAACCCCTGTATGAAAGTGATCTGGTGTGTGAAGAATGAGCTGTGGTGGACAGCCTACCCCGGCCCCCCTATTTCAGCTGTTTAGCGAAATCCTAGCAGCTGCTCTTCACTGGCACTGAAAACTCCATTTCTTTCTTATTTAATAAGAAACATTAATGTAAGTGGATCCATTTTAATTCGATACAATGTATTATTTTCGTCACTTGCCTTCATTTAGCAATATTTCTTTTAAATTGAAAACAGCTTCTGGCATGTAATTGAAACCACTGTCCGATATTATATTCTCTTTCGATTGCTGTCAGCTTTTTTAACAGAGGGGCCCATATCTTTGGGGCTCTGTTAGATTATTGATGGAATACAGTGGAAACCATGGATTTTATTCGGTGTGATCCGTGATAGTGTGAACATGTCAGCGGGCTTTTGCTATTAAGTCACTGTTGAGTATTAAATTGTTAAATATTCATAGGTCCATCGTGTTCAGAGCTTCTTCAACCAGTAGTGTTTGTGGCCTTTTTTTGGTTAAACAGTTAAAAATTCTTCTGTAATGTGACATATTAAATAGACGCTAGACCCGAGGAGCCCCCTTTTCTGCATGCCTATTAGGGCTACATTAGCCTACATCAGCTGGCGATAATGGAGGTATTTGGAAAATCGTACCAATGTTTGATGATCTATTATTTATAATCAGTTTATATGTTAATATTTTGCCCATAATATACCAAGGCTGAAGTTAAACTGTAATTTACTGGTTTGTAGTTGGCTATATATTCAAATTAGTTTTCGGAAAGTAGTGTTCATGTGCTATTAACCCAAGCATTACGTTTTTCAACAGCCAGGGGACAAAAGCATCCAAAAACATATCTCAAGTGTACAAAAGCAGAACAGAGACTTTCTGCCTAAAGTGTGCGAAGTAGAGTGATATGTGACAACAGCTGATAAAACATCAGCGATCCGTGAGCATCTGAATCAACAGACGGGGTGACAAAGGCACTCGTTTGTACATGGCAGAGAAATACATTGAGAATTGGCCTCCCTTCCATTGCTCAAACGCCCAATGGGCGCCGTACGTCAGCGTAAACATGTAACAAATTGTCAGGGTTTCAATACGTTTCACAAAGTCCATGAGCGAAATGTAGCTTTCCGAGAACAAGGTCCTCAAGATCCTCCTTAAACTGCATTTAGTGTGCTGGAGCCATATCGCGTTTCATAAACACGCTCTCCTCTCATTTGAAATGCTTTTCACTTGTGGATTAGTAATAAACCTATCCCTCCCCACGCCAGACACAGTTGTGATTGAAGAAACATACCCATAGGGGTTTTTTTTTTTTCTTTGATGTGCTTTTCTGGTTTTCTGTGCTATCTCCATAATTTATTAATGTTATCACTGCATTATTCAGCTGGTGACGTTATATGAAAAGTGGGTCCTAAACGCATGAATCATGTATGTCGCAAGGGCGTTGTTTTTGTCCGGTTTATAAAACCCGTTGTTCTACCATTAAAATAGTTGAATGGCTTGCGTGTTATTCCTGCAATGCATCATAATAAGGATAAGCAGGACCGTCCTGCTGCCGCTTACTGGCCAAGAATGAGAACAATGACATGTAAATGTCTGGATTATAGACTCGGATCAAAACTGTGCAAACTGCAAGTTCTGTTCTGACTTTTTTAGCCCCAAATTGGATTTTAATACATTGCTTTAAATCGTGCTTCCACAGTTAATTTGTATAAAACCAGTGGAATCCATCATGATAAAACCAGTAAATTATGTGATATTCAGTCTTTTTGTATTTTTTTTTTTTATTTCTCCTTTTGTCTAACTGTGTATTGAAATGTTGATTTTTTTGCCAGGTGCTAACCAGTGGTCAAGACAAGGTGGGCAGACACCATCATCTCCAAGCTATGAGAACTCCCTCCACTCCCTGGTAAGAGGAAACACAATGTTTTTAAAGTTCTTGCATTTTTCATAGCTGTCCACTCGTCGAAGAAATCAGCCGTATGATGTTACAGACAAATTCCATGCAAGCAAATGGTCTGGTTTCACGGAACAATATAAAACATATAGGGTGTGTCTGTCACCATCTGTTACTTGGGCGCCCGGGCTGTGTTTAAGAGACAGCTGCTGCTAAATTGCTGTTATGGGAGACCAGTAGCCTTCCATAAACCCAAAGCTCATTTTCACTGCCAGCTCGTACTTCTGAAAGAGTGAGAGTTAATAAAATGAATTTAACATGCTTAAAGTGACTTAAAGAAAGAAGACTTACAGTCTCTAGCATCTGTCTTTCAATATGTATGCAAAAAGCTTCAAATCTCTAATAGAAGTTGCTACTTGGCCGAGAATCACCTCTTAAACCACCCCACATCACTCGAGCTGGTTTACAATCTCTTCCGTGAAACTGGCGATTTGTAAAAGTATATGTCCTAATTGTTCATACAAAACAGCCTTTTTTTTGTTTTGTGCATTGTGCCCCTAAGCTTGTTCTCTCCTGCCTACATGCGAGGAAGATACATTTTCCAGCATCGCTGTATGCAGCCCACTTATCCCTTTTTATAGCTTTCTTGTAGAATATTCCTAATGTGTCAGTTTTTTTTTCTATATTACACACTATGTGATATTTTTATGGGTCTTGTCTGTGTTTCCAAAGTTGTTAAATATTAGTGGAGTTAGCGCGTGTGTGTGAGTGTACACTATGTACGTAAAAAAAATTAAAAAAAAAAAATTCAATACAAAATTCACCAACTAGCTTTGGGCAGCGTCACACATTTAAAAGAGGGAATGTGGCGAGGCTCATTCCAGTTTTTGGTGTTCTTCCTTCTGAATCTGCACACTATCTGCTCGTCTTCTCTCAATGGGTGCCAGATGCTCTTTGCTGTAAGACGTTACGGTCTTTTATTTTGTACGGCTGAAACGTCTTATCTGTGCCATCGCTCTCCTGCAGTAACCTGACTAACGTTCCCCGCCGTCGCGCATGTCAGCTGTCTTTTCGTTTCCTCTTTAATTAGTCTTAACCTTTGCCTTGCTTCTTGTTATGTCTTGACTTTGCCAGAAAAATCGAGTTGAGCAGCAGCTACACGAGCATTTGCAAGATGCTATGTCCTTCTTAAAGGATGTCTGCGAGGTAGTAGTATTTCTCTTTAGACGGTGCCTCTTTGTGTGTGCATGTGTTTAAATGTAACATATCTCTGTGTTAACCATTTAAATACCAATGGCATGTGCGATGCAGCTGCTCACAGAAAGCATTAAAAGTAAACGTGAAATCTGTTTCCCCTCCCTCATACTGTACCTGTTGGGGAAAACAGAATGTTTAGTTTGGGTTTTTTTTATGAATTTCCCAATTCATAATGAAGAAAAAAAAAAAAAACAATGGCCAAATTAGCCGACATGTGTGCCACAACCCGTGTTATTCAGCTCAGTCTTTAACATGGGAATAACGCAGACCGTATTTAAATTTATAGACTGTGAAAAGAAATGATTATCACAAAAGCCCGGTGCTCACCTGGGTCCCCAGCTGGCGTCTTTTAAATGATGTGGAAATATCTGGTTGCTGGAAGTATCTTTGTGAATTTTCTGAGCATATGCTAAAGTCAGGGTAATTGCGTGTTTTATTAGCGCCTGTTACATGCGGCGAAAGCCTACAGATGAAAAGGTGCATGCGTTTAAACACGGAGCGGGATGGAAGGGAATACTTCCAGCCAGTGCCACCGTCTAGTAGTTTGCCCGTTTTTACTCCCTTTTCACTTACCGGGGCTGAAAATTGGATCTTCCTTAACCCTTTACTGCTCCCTCTAACATACCAAGGGCTATAACAGGATTCGTGCATTTCAGTATCTTGCCGTGTAGGAACGTTAATTTCATGTTTGTAATTTAAGAAGCGGTTTACAATTCTCACCGAGCACTGCATTGCTTTGCAGCAGTCGCGAATGGAAGACCGCTTGGATAGACTCGATGATGCCATCCATGTTCTGCGGAATCACGCGGTGGGCCCCTCCACAAGCATGTCTGCCGATATACACAGTTTACTTGGAGCAGCCCACAACGGACCCATCGGCAGCCTCACCTCAAACTACGGAACAGCTGGACTCGTAACAAACAGTCGACAGTCTTCAATGGTAGGTCCAAATATCCTCGTACAACGTTCAATGCTGTTCTTTCCGGCTCGAGCGATAAAGGGTTAATTAATAATCTCTTGGGAATGTAAGAAATGGCAATAGCCTGGCTTCACGACTACGTCCACGAAAGGGCTGAACCCTAATCTTTTTTTGTGGCAGACAAACAAGATTAGGGTAGGACACCTGCTACTAATTTCAAATTTGAGGTACAGCATTTAGTAAGGAGTGAAGAAAATGAATAACTCGCACACGCTGACCTTGTCAGTGGCCCATAAAATCCTGCTGTGCCGAAAGCAGAGACTTTCTGCGGAGGATATTTTAGCTTATACATGCATTTTTTCCAGATGTGTAATAATTGGCAGAACATTTTTTTTCTCCTTGAAATATTGCGCAGAGAGATTGAATAGGAAAAGCAGTCAAGAGGGACTGAATTTCAAGCGTTCTGGTCTGGAAAAGCTGTTTATTGTAAATTGGAACTAGACTTCAATAGCAGATGCTGGCAGAGTGCAGCCTGAATGTGAATGTTAGTCTGAACAGGCCTAAAAATATTTAACTCTTGCCCCCTTCCTCCCCATGTCTACACCCCCCCACACACACACAACAACAACATAAAAATGAATGGAGTTTGGGCACAGCTGTAGTGGAAGTAACACTGGAGAGGAAACAATTCCTAGATTAATCCCAAAGCAGTGTAAAATAATCCATTCCTTTTTGTTAAAGGCATGGGAACCATGTAAGGAATGGCGGGGAGATGGAGGATATAATCGGGAAAATATATATGCATTCTTGTGACACTGTTACAAATGTAGACTTTGTTTTTTCTTTATGGTGTTTTAATGCGTGTTGAAGAGATATCCAGTATCATGATGAAGCTGCGGTGCTGAGGGTTATTTCATGCTATGCTTGCAGTGTATCGTTTCAGAAAGTCCACCCTCTCCACTTAGTTCTCCTGTAGACACAACAGTATTAAACATTCGTATGGATTTTCCATCCTTTGGTTGATCAGAAGGCATTTTTAGAAAACAGAAAACATTACATGTCATTATAGGCTGCTCTTTTCTTAAGGTCGTGTTACAACAATGTATTTCCGTTATCGATGAAGTTTCTTCCCATTTCCTGTGTGTATACCAGATGCAATTCACTCATATCTTTGGTATTAATTAACTAGCCCTGGCTTAAGCGGACGCACAGTTCTTGTCTTTCCGGGCACCATCGGCATCCAGAGAGTTCCTGTCCGCAGCTTATTGTCCTTTTCCCTGACATTTTCTTTTTGTCTGTTTGCTAACGGGAGAAGCATACGTTTCCTAATTGCAAACACCGTTTTCTTTGCAGAGAATATTAGGTACATAAAATATTACTGCGCTGTATTTATATGCCGTATGTTTCAAACTGGTTGTTTGAATTACATGCCCTTAACTTTAGTGTAAAATAAAGCTAATTAGAGAATAAAATAAATGCCCTAAATAGTGTTTTGGTTTTTTATTATTATTTCTGGCAGATGCATTTTTATACTAGACTTTTGAGTTTAATACATAAATTCAATTTACCAAGAGTAGATGAACTTGGCAGAGGATGCACTCGGCAATGTACATGTGATTAGAATAAGTATTATTTTACCCAGGTTATGAAAATGCAACAGACCAATTATCATTTATGCGTCATGATTGCTTGAGTAAAAGTGGCCGTGTCGAGCAGGAAATAGTGATTTATATTTCGAAGGGATCTGTTACTGCTTTTAGAAAAAGTTTATTTATCAAAACCGCTTGTGTGTTTTAGGCTTATTTCGTTACAAAGTTGACTTTATGGAACCCGAGATTGGCAGCGGCAATGCGATCTAATAAATATCCTGTCCCACATCTCACCCCTCCTGACCCCCACTATGGGGAGGAATAATCACACCCTTCCCCATTGTATATGTGTTGGGTGGGTTTTGTGTAGGTGCACATTTCTTATATTAATCTGCAAACCTTAATTTAGTATAGAGAGCTATGAAATGTAGCAATGTGCGTTCCACGTCAGGTTTTGGCCGAACTGCTCGATCCGTTAGAAGAAAGCAGATAGCGGCGGGCTCCTGGTGAAAGTTCAGAGGCCGTTGTAGTGTCGCTCGTAGTCTTCTCTGTAATCATTGAAATGTAGACAAGCGCGCGGCAGCGTGTCAGCTGTATGCTAATGAGCCGCACAATTAAAGCGCCATCTTATCTGGCCACGCTGAGAAGGCCACTCCGAGGAGACAAAGAACTGTTTGTACACCTGTTATGTGTGAACATTGCCGTCCTAATGGCTTTAACCCTTCGGGGATTGCAGACCCTTACAATTCATGGCTGTGTGGCGCTTCGCAAGCCTCTTGGCAGCGATGGCGTTGAAAGACGAGAACAAAGCCGCCGGCTTAGCGCACGTTAAAAAGGACAGCAGCGGCCGTGAAAGTTACATTCTTCAGGAAACATACAAGCAGCATTCGCAAATGGAATCCGGTTACAGATAGGGAGAAAGGAAGTTCTGATAATTTGATTAAGCTTGAATTGCATGCTCCCGAGAGCGGTGACGCAATGGGAAGACTTAGTTAACCATGTAAATAAACTGAACTCCACAGAAAGGTCATCGCTTTTATAGACATGTGTTTTACTATCAGAAACACGAGCTTTTGATTTACATTCCATTTCCATGGAAATAATTGGTCTGTGGCGGTTTTGTCTTCTCTCTTCCAAAAAAAGTGTGGCACTATTATATGCAGTTGTTACCATTCAATTCTGTGGGGTTTCAGGCACTCCTATAAAAGCCTAAATGCACTTAAACCTTCCATACAATTTCAGGAGCATGTTGGATATTTCTGGCCTTCTAAGCTCAATTCTTTCTACCAAATATTTTAATAAACATCATTTTATTATTTATTTACTGCCAGCGTTTTGTTTTTTAAACCGTTTTACGGAATCCAAGGAAGCTCCTTAGGTAATGTGTAACCATTGGTCGGAATCATTTTAGTGAAATAATAAAAGGGCCCAAGGATCTGGGTGTGTTTGCGACATGAAGGAGCATGTGTGTGGAGGCAATAATAATCTGACCCAAGACGGGAGGTTAAGAGTCTGGAATTGACACCGTACTTCCACCAGCTACAATACTGAATGACACGTGAAATGTATTAAACCTGTCCAGTGGGCAACTGAAATTTTACTATAATTCTAGCATTTAGTTAAAAGGAGCCACAATATAATATATTCCAAGAGAATGCTGCTTTTACCAGTTTCTCCTGGATCTTTTCTCATTTCCAAAATCTCTCACATTACAAAGCCCACCTAGTGTGTGTGTGTGTGTGTGTGTCAAGAGTGAAGAAGGCCGTTTCCTCCACTAAGGTCCAGAGCGTCATGTCAGAAGGTGCCACAGCCAAGCAAGTGAGTGCTTGGATTAGCTATAGGAGCAACCAAACCTGGAGCAGCACCTTCTGTGCGTCTTTCTTATAGTGATCCTCCTCCATTAAGTGTGAAGCGATCCACAGGAGCGTTCCTGGGCTGGTTAGTCCATAATTCATTCCTCCCTATTGAGCTGGCCGTTACTCGTCTTTTATCTAAATATCGCAAATTAGTTGAATCTGTGCTACAGATTTAGAGCTTTGTCTTTCCGTACCTAAGTGTCAGATATTCAAGGATATAATTCTTAGACAAAATACGCACTCGTGTACTCCTTTATATTCACACGGAACATTCTTTGTTTATATTGTCATCTTTTTGTTTCATTGATTTTAAGATTTTTTTTATTTTGAATACATGTGATTTAAAATCTATATTCTTACTCGGTCAGGCTATTCCTGTCAGTGTGTCAGAGCTTTTTCGATTACTACAAACCTGGCGGTTCTCTGATTTGTACAAATCCACCCAAGCCTTGATGGCATAACACAGAGCATTAACGCTCAAGGCTGCAATCCAAGAATCGATTGAAGAGGTGCTGCTCCGTGTGTACTATTCAAACAGCCGTGTGGGCAAAACATATAATTACCATCTGCAACACTAATATCGGGAAGGGACTGTCGCATTTTCTATGCCGTGTCATTTTCCTTGAAATATGACTATAAAAAAGAAAATAGTGGTTATATAGAGAGCCTCTAATGCCAAACTCACTATTCACATAGCAAAATGATCATAGTCTGCTAGTGTCATTTAAAGTGTTTAATCTGTGAAACATCTTTTTGGAGAATGAATGATTTTTTTTTTCTTCTTTCATGAATGACTTAAAAAAAAAAGTGGATTTTTTTTGCATATATTTTTTTAATTCACTGGCACCTTTTGGAAATGTTTATTTGCATTTTTCATTCAATATCATTGTGTTTGCTTTGAATGATCATTAAGTGACTACAAGAAGATAAAATGTATTTTCCATGTAGATGTGAATACGTGTTGATTTTGTAATGCACTTAATCATGAACATCTTGAAAGAAAGCCATTCATTAGGAAAAATAAGACTGTTAAAAGCTGACTTCTGTAGTGGTGTTGCTGAAAAGAACAGCTGTGCGACGGTCTCCGTATCCATGAACATAAATCTGCATGTTTATAATTGAAATATCTACTGAGTGAAATTATGTATGGACTAATCATTTAATTCCAGCACGAACATGTATACCTATAAACGTATTTCTGATGATAGCAAATGTCCTTTTCTGTAGCTGGGAAATCACAGAGAAGAATCTGTAAGTCTGAATAGCGACCACTCCGCTCTGTCTAGCGCTGTTTCTGCTTCAAGCACAGAACTCAATCACAAAACACAAGAAAGTTACAGAGGTAAGACATACGCTCCATCCCGCTGCTAGTGCAGCGAGCCTCGTCTCCAAGTATACCTTAAACATGGAAACCTAGAACTTGACCATTCAGCCCATCTGACCTTGATCTGTCCTTGCTCTTGTCTTAGATCATATAGACTATATATATATATATTTCACTATATTGGCCTCCTCCATTTCTGCTGGGAGGCTGTTCTATTTATCTACCACCCTCTCAATAAAGTAAAACTCTGACCCTCTAGTTTTAGATTACAAGCTTTTGTTCTACCATTTCTCGCCCTTCCTTTGAAATACTCAAATACTCAAAGTAGGAGTATCTGTGATGAAGAAGTACCGCTCTGTGATTACCTATGACACACTTCCCTTTGCTCCATTAGCAAATGCTACATGGTATCTCTTAAAGAGAACATTACGTTTGATTTGTGCTTAATGTATTTACCGTTTTATCTACAGCATTGTCTGCTGGATTGCCAGGCCAGCCTGTGATTCCAAGCCTCATAGAAGTCAAGTCTGAGCATAAAGAAAAGGACGAGAACCTACATGACGCAGCCTCCTCGGATGATATGAAATCAGATGACGAATCATCACAGAAAGACTTAAAAGGTTCCAGAGGGAGAACAAGGTAGATTCACTTGAATTTCACATCACAGGTTAAAGGGGGAGTTTTGGCAATTAGGAAATGTCCCTATACTTTGCTGAGATTGTGATGTCCGCATTTTACAAATATTTTGTGGTGGAGAGTTTGATTCTGGTGATTGATTTTTCTTAAGCTAAGAATAACACTGAAAATGTTGTAAAATACACAGTACAGAGACTATAGACAAAGAAACAAAGCATAAAGAAAATGTTCACATTTTTGTATCGACTCCACCCAAAGATCACACGGGGTCTTAGAGTGGGGTCTTATATACCTATTTTCTTTTTCTTTTATTGCAGTTTAATAATTCTGATAACTATACCAGTCCCATTCCTAATATAAATTGCATAATATCCAATGGGAAGTACTTGGCGGGACTGGACAGAGCTGTCCCTTTAATGATATCCTGAAGCTTCTCAGGCAAAGCAGCGATTGTATCGAATGTGCAGGATAGTGGGGAATTGAGTAAATCCCCACGCAGGCTTGCAAACAGCTATAGATGTGCTTAGGTTGTGAAGAGGAAAGCTTTAGCAAGCTGCCGGGCTCCCTGTAGGGTTATTAAGAAGACTGCCTGACTACAAGGAAACATAATTAATACATGGTAAATTCTATTAAAAATTTAAATTAGCATTCTCAGAAGTCTCCATCTGGATGGGTGTAATGTTGCCTGTGAATGTTGTTATATGTTCAACTAAATGGTGCAGAATATAAAACACTAGTTGTAGATTTCTGATTAAAAAAATACTTTATAAAAATAAGAGTATTGTGTAATAGAATGTTGCCTTCTGTATGTTATTGAGATATGTGTGTGTGTGTGTGTATGTATATATATATATTATATATTTGTTTTAAGTGGACATAGTTTAGCAAAACGTGGTTGGTTACTAAAACAAGTTATATTTCAATGCTTATTTTAGTAGTATTAATGAAGAAGACGAAGACTTAAATCCAGAACAGAAACTGGAGAGGGAAAGAGAAAGGAGAATGGCCAACAATGCAGAAGAACGCTTGCGTGTCAGAGACATCAACGAAGCATTTAAAGAACTTGGGCGCATGTGTCAGCTGCACCTAAAGAGCGAAAAACCTCAGACAAAACTGCTAATTCTTCATCAGGCTGTAGCAGTTATACTTAATCTAGAACAACAAGTCAGAGGTCAGTACCAGAATTATTATTAAAATATCAGTATTTACACCTCCTTAAGCACTTCCCCATCTGCCATGCATATAATTGTTTTGTTTGTCTCGCGGTATTTATTTGTTTATCTGTTCCTTTAAGTGGACATATGACAGAGTTTAGAAAATGCATAATTATAAATGTTTCCGTGTTATACGAGATGATCTAAATCCTGCATAGTGTTAGGGAAACTAGAATGTGCTTTATATAGACAATGGCTCATTAGTGTTCAGATTTTGAGAAAAAATTAAATCGCCTCTCCCAGCCTGTAAGGAAAAACTAAAATTTTACCAAATACCACAATGAGCTGATTTTTTTATGGCAGTGCTAATGAAGTATCTTCCTTTGTAGACTTTTATTATCTGATTGGGTGATTAAAACTAATCTATTCTATTGTTTACTACAGGCAGCATGATAAGCAGTCTAATGGCTAACATACAACTGCCTGAAAACATTACATTATGCAGAAACTATAACTTGAACCTTTCCACAATGTTTGCTTAAACATATAACATTCCTACCCTTTAAATGGAAAACCAAATCTATACATACATCTATACATGATAGATGGCAGGTCCTCTGTAGGCCAATGTTATGCTGCCAGTGTGTTCCTAATCTGCAGTCCAGTTTTTTCCAGAAGTTTATTAGTTGAAATCTCTCCGCAAAGGCAGCACTATAGCTCTCAAGGACATTTGATTTCTTGTGCATTGTTAATATAAAGAATAGAACACTATTTTAGAATGAAGGATTTTAATAATTTGGTTTGTATGTTTTACAGAGAGGAACCTCAACCCCAAAGCAGCCTGCCTTAAAAGAAGGGAAGAAGAGAAAGTTTCTGCCGTATCGGCAGAACCCCCAAACACACACCCAGGAGCTCACCCTGGGCTTACTGATACTACCAACCCTATGGGTCATATGTAAACATCAGCCAGGTAAGCCGGCTATTATTATTTACTTACGTGTTTAAGGCAGCTCATGTAGAGGGTATTTATATACTCAGTTTTCTGTAATATGTCCAGCCGTCGCTATAGAGTTATAGCTGATTATGAGTCAGTTTTAGCTGGAGTTACTGCAAAAACCACCTGATCTTCAACAGGCTAATACATTCACTAACATTGCTAACCTTTATCGACATTGTGTAACATTGTAGTAAACAATTTAGTAACACATACACCTTTTTACAAAATAGCAGTGTAGGATTAGTTGGCATTGTGATTTCTTTTAACCTATAATTATGTTTACATTTAAATGTGTACAAGGATAAGAAGGGCAGGAGTGTAAAATTACCCTTTTCCTTTACTCGACCGGCTACAGTTGCAGAATAAAGGCTAGTTTTATACTTGCAGCTGTTCTCTCATGTATTTGAGTCTCACAGCTCTCCGTCCTTGACCCCCTCTTCCAGATTTGTCACGGCCAGCATCAGTTACAAGTAGTTTTATTTGCTAAAGAATGAATTCATTTTTGGTTTCTGCCAAAAGACAGCGTGGTTTAATACAACTGATACCATGTTATTATTAATTTTACCACTTTCAGGTTTGTTAGGGAATATCCCTGACAGGGTGTGGAGAGCCATCCCCAGCAAACTTCTCTTCAAGAATGGCTTAGCTAGCCCTGTATAATGCATAGTTCAACGTGTAAGGAGACTTTGAAGAAATCTTGTTGATTTCACTATACATTACCCAGACCCAGCCAAGCTCACTTTGAGACAACTATATTGGCCCTTCATAATTATTATTTATGGCTTCATATAGCTCCATGATATTCTGCAGTGCTGTACAATGGGGTATAATGTATAGTGAAGTCAAGGAGGTTGAAACCACATCTCATGAAAACACACAGGTTAGTCAATAGCAATTTTGCAAAAGCAATACTGAGCCAAATTATGCTAAAATTATAACATAATAGCAAAATGTGGCTCAATATTGCTTTTGCAGATCATGGTTTAAAAAAAAATATATCTACATTACAAAATTACACTACTTGGTTAAATACTTTAAATATGTTTTTATTACCTTAGAAGACTGCAGGCATTTATTTACTACAGGTGGAAAACACATTACAATATTAAGTGTAGTTCGCCACCCTGGCCCATGCTCTGCTCATGCATTTATAACGCTCTCGCTGGACAATGCTAAATGATGCAGTAATGAAACGCATAATCTCAACAACTGTTCTCAATTTCAGGACTCCCGCACTATGAAAAGGATATATAAGGAGATGACCTGTCATCACAAGGACACAGACAACTTAAACGACTGACGACACACTTCTGACAGGCTAATAAGAAAAATGAAGAGGGGGGTAATAACTCATAACTTGAAGCAAGACACCCAAAATACAGTCTGTCGATTTAAAGCAAATGTTGAAGACCTGCATCAAGAAGTTGAAATCTACCAATCATGTGATAGAATTTCAGCCCATCGAATCGTATGAACATATCATAACCGTTTCAGTGTGTCGTTTCTGCACAATCAGACTGTCATATTTCCTCCACAAACTGTGGAAGCTGCCTTGTGCCTAAAATGAATTGACAAATGCATTGTATCTACAAATTTTATTTATTGTTAAGGAACTGTTGTAAAGGTCTACGTATAAAAGGGAAAAGTTGGGCTGAACACGGTAAAGATTTCAGTTGATGCCAGCATTTGTTATAGCTGTTCACAGAGAATAAAAGCAGTGGCAACCTTTGACCCTTAGCATTCCCAGCATACCTATTAGTGTCTTAAAGAAGAGAGGGAAACATCATACGATGTCCTTTCTATTCCTTTTGCCATATAACTAGTGTTTTCCACCTACTGGAAAATATTCCTTGGTATACCTTTTATTTTATTTGTTGTTTTTTTTAAATGTTATTTCTTGTCTCTGGTAACCTGAACAGTTCGGGTCATAGTAAACTCTCCACGCATTAGCTACTGTAGAAGAGGTTGGAGACTGGAGCATTACTGTGACCTGGCAGCATCATACAAAGAGGGATCGTCCCCATATTGTTTATTAAAGGGAAACACAATGAAACCCCAGCTTCATAGTAAAGCTTGAAAGGCAGAGTGTAAGTTGAGGGCAAATGTACTTTTTGTGTTAGAACAGCTGTCTCTTCCGTACTACATGTAGAACAATAAGTTGTTACCAGTATGTTTGCACAAACTAACTACAAGGGAATTTTTTCAGGCAGTAATTGTGAGTTATCTGTAAATCTTACCTTAGGAGGTATAGTGGAAAAAAAAAAACCTTCAGTGGGTTAATAATAAAACAACTGCAACATCAGCAATGGTCACCACTCTTAGTAAGTGATCTGGCCCATTGCCACACACACTCAAAGTGGTGAATGTTGGCTTTGTGCATTCTAAAATCCATAAATCTGTTCTAGCAGAAAACCTTTTTTAAAGTATTTATTTGTCCCTGATCTATACAGTGCCCTGCGTACTTCCATGTAAGCGGTCTTCCACTATAATGAACATGGAAGAAGTTGGTGTCTTGGTTAGAACAAAATGTCTCCAGACAACTCTAACAGGATTCTGAACAGAACAAAATCATTTTGGGAACCTTTAATTATATTATTCTTGGTCCCTCAAAAATAAATTAGAGATGAAGTTAGTGGATATTTTCATGTTGCTTATATTATCATCAAATATTATGGGACTAGATCTGTGGCCTTGTTATTTTTCAGTATTTATCGACTAAACAGACATTGTTGCTTATGACGTGAAAGCATTCACGTGCCACTGCCTGGTCTTTTTTCCCTTCTACGCTTGTCTGTTTTTATTTCTTTATTTTCCTTTCTTTTCTTTTCTTTCTTCTTTCCTTTGGCTATGATATACTTTGCAGTATGCCCAGAAGCTTTTCCTTCAGAAAATAGAAAGAAAAAAACATTTGGCTTATTTTTCACTGTAGTTAGTCTTTTATACAATAATCTTGTAAGAAAATTTCTTGAATTCTAAATATTACTCTTTCTAGATTTTTGAAATCGAAAAAGTTTTCAGTAAAAAGTTTCTTACTTTATTTTACTATATTAGGTAGTAAAAATGTAGGGTTATTTACCATAACCTGCTCATTAATATCAGAAATTTACAATAGCATTATAAGAACATAGTAGGGTCCTAGCATACAGTGTAGTACCTATGGAGTATTGTAAGAGCTAATTGTCCAAGATGAAGTGCTTATCATCTTGTTCTCCAGTTTCCATTGTTGGTTTATTGCAGATTTGTACCCTGTGTCAAATTCAACGTATTGTTGAGAAACCTTTTCAACCAGCAGCAAGAAGTTCAAAAGTTTTTTCTGTCAATGTAACAGAAACACAATATGTATATAACATTTATGTAGCAATAAATGTGCCATCTTTTTTTTTAAGCTCGGTAAATCAGTGTTTTTATTCTCAAATTCTAAAATATGTAACAAAACTACGTCAATCATCCTTATCGTCAGTGGACCCGTCACTTGGCCAAAGCTTTACCACAATCAGAAGAGCTTGCACGTTGCATTCTGGGTATTATTCAGAGTGCATTGCGTCTGTCGCAAGCATGTCCGGCCTGGACCAGTATAAATGTAGTATCATAAGCAGAAAATGTAGATATATTTTTCACCCATTGCTATTTTTTATGTGCTGTAATGTAATGTAATTGTTTTCTTCTAGTGATGGGTCTGCTAATTATCCTCTAGGTATTACATATGTATGTATGGGTGTGTGTGTACTGTATATGTATGTACGTATGAGTGTGCACACATTTTATTGAGGCTTTTGTTTGATATTTTTGCTTTGATTTTTCCTTGACATTCTTTTTTGTGTTGCTATGTATGAAATGTAGTCGCACACACTAGATGTAAGATTTATATTAATATTCTTTTAATCGTTTTCATTTGGAATTTGCTATACCCTTTTCAGATATTTTCCGTGATATATTACCATTATTGGCTGTTCATTTTTTTTATATGTACAGTTGGCAACACCGCTTTTAAACACAGATATGTGTACATTCAGAGAAAAGGTGAAACACCAAAAAAGAGATGGCCTAAACTATACAAATACAGCAGCTAATGGCACATTAAAAGACAATGGTTCTCCCAGTACAGTTACTAAGCTACAAACATGCTCGTTCATAGTTTTGGGGTATGAACCTCTGTCTTTACAAGGTTTACAAGGATCAGATAGACACTGTTGTCTAGGTCACATAGCCACCCCATCCCAAATGTTCCATAATTAACATCACTCTGTTGTGGTGGTTTGCGTTCTCCCTGATGCCTTCTAGGATAACAGGTAAGTTAGGGGACCTTAACTGATTTTGCGTTCCCCGTGATCACACTAGCAGGGGGCTGCTGGGAAGGTGACCTTTACAATATTTGGAATCCAATACAGTTGGCACCAAACATTTTTCTTGCCCTTGAACAAGTAAAGGATCAGGGGCATCATCAGGTACAGAAAAGCGATCGGAAACCACCATTTAAACAGAGATACATGAAAAACATTACAAATGTTCATCTTGGCAACTTCAGAGCATAGGATACATCATTAATTCTAGACCTTATAGGGGCTAATGAGTTTGGGTCCTAAGGTACGAGCAGCCTGTGAGAGGCGTGCATTCTTAGTAGACAACCAAACATAAGTCCCTGGGTTAATTGCAGGAACCCAAGTCCTGTGTTTATCTGCGTCCCCAATCCGCTTGATCTTTCATTTGAGAATCTGCTGCAGGTACTTTACATGAACAGGAATGAAGAGAATGTGCTGCTGTTCCGCTAAGTGGAGCAACGCTGCTTGTTGGATTGTTCCTCAGATACGTACATCCATGCAAACAGGAAAATGAATAGATATACACATATGTTTACACAAGGCTCTCCAGAGTCATGACTCAAACAATGATCTACAGTCAGAGACAATAGATTGGGGGGCATCATGGATACAAATAATATAGACATGAAAGATGAGGCCAATTGGTTGGCAGATGGAAGTCTAGGTAGTGCATTGAAATGGGCCTGTTTTAAGAATAAATCCACCACTACTAAAATAGTGGTCTGATCCATTGATGGAGGTAAGTCCGTTATAAAGACCATGGCAACACCGGCCTAGGGCCTTTTGAGCATAGGCAATGGACACAGGAGCCCTGACGGTTTATATCTGGGTGTCTTAAACCTGGTACATACAGAATATATATATATATATAATATACATACACACACACAATGAATGATACTATGCGTGTGCACAGGGGTCTCATATGATCATTTCCTTGTGACGTTTTTCGAGCCAGTTCTGCACCTGACTGGTCGTAATCATGACAATGATTTCGATCTTTACTGTTTCAAGCAGCCAATGAGTGGTGAAAATCATCTGACCACAGAGGAGGTGGAAGTTGCAGCTTTTCCTTAAAGTACATACATTATTATTTCAAAGAGCTTTGATATACATTATTTGTTGGAATAGCTCCCTCGGACATTAAATTGTCCCTTTAATTAAATACGGAAAGAGAAATATAAGCAGTTGACATACAATACTGTTCATGTTTAAATATTCCGGCTTTCTCGTTTCAAACTCAATAGAAAAATAAATAATCATAAATATCTTTAGTTAGTTGGATTTAACACGGCTGTGCTATGTTGGTCAATTCGCAAATTGCTTAACAGGTCAACAACATTTACCTAATATGCCTCAAATGCTCATCGGGTTATATGGAGACACCCCAGTGTCCGCGGCAGGCTCACCAATAAATAATGATCATAAGCATAAATTCCTCAACCTATTAAAAACAACTGAAATCAAATAGTCTTGTTAGACCACCCCTGCGGAAAACTTGCTGAGCCAGCACTGGCGATGGCTGGTGGGACTGTGCCACATGGGCACAGGCAGCAGGAGATGTGTCTGTGCAACACATGCCCTGCGAACCAAGGAGCTAAGGGTGGGGTAAAAGATGCATAAAGAAGAGGATCCTGCAGAATCATCCATGCCTTTTCAAGGGGCACAATATGGAAATGTAAAGGGACCATTCAGCCATTTTATGCATTCAAGTCCTTTAACCATAGCGCACATTGGCCTTCTGCATTATACATATATTTACAGTCCACAACCAATATAAAGCACAACAGTTCAATGTTAACATCAATCCATGGAACATTTCAGTAGCGCTACTTCATACGATGAACCAGGACTAATGTTGTGTTGGTCAGTATATTAAACATCCACAGGCAAAGTTGTTTTCTTTTCTGTACACGTTTCCTACACGAGATTTATATGGTGGCAGTACAAGTTTCTAAATTAAAAATACCCTGAACCTGTGGTAATATAAAAAACAGGAAAACGGGGGGCGTGGCTGGTCTTCACGATGGACATGTAGTCATTCTGCAGTACCCGCAAACCCGCAAAAAGGAAGACCTCCAACCTCGATCTTCCCGCGCTTTCCCCCATGGAGACTACAGGCCCTCCAGCTCCAGTGCCTGTCGCACCATGCACGAGGTGGTGCACGAGACGCGATGTCAACGAACTCAGATCTCGTCCTTTCTGTCAAACAAGATCTCATGGATCATATCCACAACGAACTCCGTGAGCTGACGAGAGACATGGCAGAGATAGGATCAAGGACGGATGTCCTCGAACGCACTCAATCAACCATACAGCGCGACCAACGCCAAATGGAATCCAGCATGGCCGCTCTACAACAAGAGGTCCTTACCTTGCAAGACGCACAGGAGAACCTCGAGAACAGATCAAGGAGGGCCAATTTTCGTACGGGGAGCCCCGGAGACACTGCAGGACATGCAAGACATCCTGGGCTAAGTTTTCACCCAACTGCTACCTCATACTCCTGTGGAAGAAGTTCCTGTGGATCGGGCCCACCGGGCTCTTTGACCTAAACCCAAGCTGGGTGAGCGACCTCAAGACATCATTGTTAAATTCAGAGACTTCACCCACAAAGAGGATCTGATGAGAGCAGTGAGATCTACCACCTTGCGGATTGACAACATGGAGATCCAAATGTACGCGGACCCAGAACCCTGCTGGCCGAAAGGCCCTCAAGCCTCTCACGGACCACCTCCGTTTTCACAACATACCCTACCGATGAAAGTTCCCTTTTGCCCTCCAGGTCGCCCGGGGTGATGTGAGAAGCTCGATCAAGTCGCTCTCAGAAGCCAAGCTTCTTCTCCATGACTTGGGTCTACAAGCCCTCACTATTAGTCGCAAGAGAAATCGGCAGGATCCTGGTCCTCAACGAGCGGGTGAGTGGTTCGACGTCTCCCCGAACCTGCTTAGGCGCAACATCCAGGCCCCAGACGAAGGCCGCGCAGCCAACTGACATAGGGGACTCGCACTCCACCCGCCTGTCCCCACGTTGCCTATGAGGTCCCACGCCGCACCATCTTCGGGAGCTGAGATGGCGACACTTCCACTACACCCGCCTGACTATACCCTATACCCTTGTTCCCTTCCCTCGTACCCCTTCTCTCCTTTTTATTTTTATTTTCTCTTTCTCCTCCTTTCTTTCTCCGGGCGCTCCTGTCCTGGAAACCTGCCACTCCATGTCCTTTATCTCGACCTACCGCCACATACCTCCACGTCTGAATGACGGGTGACGTCACAATAATCTCACACAATGTCAAGGGTCTGAACTCCCCCCGGAAACGGCGCCTAGCCATGAACTACTACCAAAGGCACCGAGGCACACATTTTCATGCCACCCACCCTACCCTGAAGAAAAACGTGGTCAGTATATTTCCCCGCTCCTTCTTGGGTTTTCATCTCCAGTCGATCACAGCTGATAAATGGGGCAGATATCTCCTGGAAACTGGTCTCCTACACTCCCAGCCGACAGCCATCCTCAACTTCTACGCTCCTTCCACGACGGGTACCTCTTTTTACGCGCACCTCTCTGACATCCTCCTACCACATCGTAATCACCAAGTTATAGTCAGGGGGACTTCAACACCTTGTGAGACTCGATCCTGGATAGAAGGGGTCCCTCGCCCCTGCTGCATTCCCCTCCCAACACCAAACACCTTAAAGATTTCACGAAGACCGCCGCATTGGTGGATATCTGGAGACTCCTCCATCCAAAGACCCTGGACTACACCTTCTACTCCCACCCCCACCAGTCATACTCCAGAATAGACTATATCTTTCTGGGCCAATACCTGGCCAACTCTGTGGTGTCATCAGCGATTCACCCCATCTCCTGGTCAGACCACGCTGCAGTAAAATGCACTCTTCACCTAACAGGGGTTCCGAAGGGACGGGGACAATTCCTCCTTACCGATCCCTTGTGATTAGGGAAATAGTCAGAGATCTGGAAGACTTCTTCCACCACAACGAATCCCCAGAAACAGACCAGTTGCTCATATGGCAGACCCACAAGGCGTTCGTCAGGGGCTCCTCTCTCTGCATAGCGGCTCGCCGCAAGAAGCTCTACCGGGAAACTCTCTCTCATCTCGATTGCAGGAGTTGGAATCTCAACATAAACGCACGCTAGACACTAACACTCTTCACGACATCATACAACAAAAAGATGAAATCAACTTACTCCTCAGCAAACAAGTCCTGCACTCCCTCAATGCTACCAATCAGAAATTTTTCGAAAAAGCCAATAAACTCGACACCATGCTGGCCAGAAGACTAAGAGCACAGAGAAAGGCACAGAACATTCCCAAGATCGTAGACTCCCAACAGAAAACCTGGGTCCACCCTACTGATATTGCCAATCAATTCACCACGTACTATCAAACTTTATATGATGGCTCCAAGGAATGCCCAGGGCCGGGGCCACCTGCCCCATCTCCCTCATCAATGCCGACGTTAAGCTTTACGCAAAGCTACTGGCAACCAGGCTGGGGCGGTTATTCCCACGCTGATACATACGGACCAGGTGACGACGCCTGGGATGAAGCTACAGCTAATGTACACTAACTCACAGTTAACACAGTCACCAAGGAAAGAGCATATAAAGCAGTTGCACACTGGTACATGTCGCCAGTGAGAATGTCACAGATGTTCCAAAGTCGTGACACCAGCTGCTACCGGGGCTGCGTGGAGAGAGGTTCCTACCTCCACGCCTGGTGGTTGTGCGGTTTGGTGTGCCCGATCTGGTCCACTTACTTTAACATGATATCAAAAGCACCACTGTTGCCCCTTCACCTGAAATCGCATGGATGCCCCTGATTTACCCTTAACACCTCCCTCCCAGCGCCTCATCCACCGTATCTGTGCAGCAGTTAAGCGCGCCCTGGCGCGGAGATGGAAAGGCCCTCCACCTCAGCACACATATGGCACCTTATCACAATGGAACACATGACTGCCAAACTCAGAGATGATTTACAGAGCTCGAGAGCATCTGGGACCCTTGGCTCGCTACCTTCTCGGATACCAGGATACCAGGGTGTCCGCTCCCTTGCTTCGTCTTTAGCTGCGGGTGGATGATTTCTTCCCAGGACTGCTCGGCCTCTTCTCTTTTTTTCCCTCTTCCCCCTTACACAAAAAATGTTCCCATATGTTGGATCGCGACCATACTTTTGCATCTCACGGAGAGTGTACACACAGCATGTCTCATCCTCTCCGACTGCGGTCGACTTATTCTGCGAATCACCCTCTGTGTTTCCTTTATTGGGCTATGTATAAAACACACTGATAAGCTCCACTCATGTTATTGTTCTTTTGCTATGACACCTGCAGTATCTGATTAATATTAACTGATTAATACACAGCTAGGCTTAGATCATGCAGGGTGGAAGAATGTATTTGCCAATATAGAATATTCCTGAAACTTTCATAAAATGCAGGAATTGTGGTGAACAGAGACCTGAAACCAGCTTTTTTCCCCAAAATGCCTTCTAAATGAGCCTCTTGATAGTTAAGGGAATAAATGACCTCATTAGCCTGTGCTGATTCTGTAATAGGGCAATTAGGAAATACACTACATCTCTCTTCTACAGCAGACTAGGTCATTTAGTAAAATGCATGTACCGTGAATGATTCCCATATGAGATACATGCTCACTGAGAAAGGAAAAAATACAAGATGACGTATATTACTATACATAAACAGGATATTCTTTCTATACGGCACGATGGCTGCAAAAACCAAGCAACAAATGGCTGAATTTTACTTGTGATTAATGTGTGTATATACAGAATATATATATGTACATAATATATATTCACACACATGCGCACACACTATGTGATATATACCTGACAATCACACATATCAGGTTGCTTGGCATCCCATTCCAAACAAATGGGCATTAATTCCCCTTGTGACTGTAACAGCTTCCACTCTTCTGGGAAGGCTTTCCACAACGTTTTGGAGTGTTTCTGTGGGAATGTTTGCCCATTCATCCAGTAGAGCATTAGGACATTGATGTTGGACGCCTGGTGTTCCAATTAATCACAAAGGTGTTCAATGGGGTTAAAGTCACAAACGCATGAAACCGCGTCTTTATGGATACTGCTTTGTGCACAGGGGCACAGTCATGCTGGAACCGGAAACAGCCTTCCCCAAACTGGGCCACAAAGTTGTGCCAGTTTGAAGCAAACAATTGTCTAAAATTTATTTGTATTCTATAGCATTAATACTACCTTTCGCTGGAACCAAGATGCCCAAACAGCGCCAGACCATTATCCCTCCTTCACCAAACTTTAAAGTAGGCATAATGCATTCCTATAGGTATTGTTCTCCTGGCATTCGTACATCAGACTCCCAGATAATTCCAGAGAATACGTTTCCACTGGTCCAGAGTCCAGTGACTGGGTGCCAATGCTTGGTATTGTGCATAGTGATCTTCAGCTTCTGTGCGGCTCTCTGTAGTCAGTAATGCCACAGGGCACATTTCTACACACTACTCGCTTCTGCACTTCAGCTACCCTGCGTGGTTTACCGCTTCGTGGCTGAGCTGTTGCTTCTCCTAGATGCTTTCATTTCATAAAAGTAGCACTAACAGTGGATGGGGCAGATCTAGCAGGGCAGAAATGTCATGAGCTTGTGGCAAAGGTGGTGTCCTATGACACTGCCACACAATCACTGAGCTCTTCAGCCGACCCAATGTGCGTCTGTGCAGTTGGCTGCCTATGTGCCTGAATTTATACACTGGGGCTGAAACAGTGTACAAATGAGTGAGTAGGGCTGAAAGACCTAAACTCAATAATTATGAGTGTCCACAGCATGTGTCTACAATGTTTTGGTCATATAATGAGACACCTGTTCCACTATATTTGCTGAAAAAAGACATTGGCCAGGATATCCCAACACAGATTGTCCTGTGCGTCTAAAATGAAAACATTGGATAGAAAGAGGAGACCCATTTGCTACCCAAGATATAAATATATAGGGCCCTATCACATACCTGGTCCTCGGTTATCAGACCAAGCTGAATTCTGCTGTGTTTTTTAAGAACTCTTAAAGTAATTACCTTTCCAGTAACTTAGAAGATTTGTTCTTAGTCCGATATTATTTTTAACAAATCCAGTACAGACGATTAGGAAGTCCTCTCTGATATGCACATTTACATTTCAGCTAAGGCAGTGGGTAACTGAAACCAGCTCGCATTCAGAAGAACAAATACGCGTCATGATGACAAAAGCCGGCAGATGTTATCAGCTCTTTACTGGAACACTTAAGAGTAAAAGAAAAGGGCAGGCAACAGTTTCTGATAAGGCCGGATGCTTCAGTCTTCAATCTGCCAAGAAGGTGAATCAATATAAATCACGTGCGCTGTAAGATACTGACAGAAAGGCTACTTGCCCAGTTCTCTGTACAGCATTTAAAAACAGAATGCATCATTAAATGTACCAAATGGCGCATTGAATAACAGATGTAAAGATGTACAGATGTTAAGATTATAAAAGGAGGTTGTGTATTAGAGCCTCAAGTGGAATATTAGAATGCAGAGGGCTAGTTGGAGTTCTAACAGAGATACCATCCTGTTAGCGCTATGTAGTAGTTCCATACCTCTCTTTCAAGTGTCCCAAATTCATCTGAGAGCTCAGAGAGTTGTAAGAATGTGCAGAAAATTTGGTTTAACTACGTAAATAACAAACATTATACTCTATTATTTAAAGATGCATCAATAGGTCACAGCTTTTGGGGTTATTCACTAAAAGGAGAGTTTGCAAGAGAATTGTGTTTCAGCCTCTTGACTTCCCTATACATTATCTAGAGCCAGCACAGCCCTTCACACCGGAGAAACTTGCCAGTGTTGGCCCTTCATAATAAATAATCAAGTGGGAGAGTTAAAACCACCACATTCCTGTCAACTCTGCAATTCTGCAAAGAATTGCCCCTGCTACACCTCTAACGACACCCCAAAAAAAGACGTGTCCTACTTTTGGCTGTCTAAAATTTTGGGAGGTATAAAGTCGAGATTATTGATTATTAAAAAATATTTATGTTTGTGTGGTCATTTACTGAACATATGACCACATCTGGCCGCTTAATATTTCCATGTTGTAGCCAATTACTAGGGGACATGGGTTAGTTACCCCATCTCATTTACCTGCCACCTGAAGGGATAGCATACCAAAATAATCTGTTTGATCCCTTGTGAGACGTGATCATTCTAAAGCCTGTGAAAGGTGAGAAGACCCACCATGCTCCAAGAGCTCTTGGACCCGGGATTTGAAGTAAACTTGCTGCTTATAGTAAGTTCATTATCAGCCTCTCCTACAGACAGAACAATGTGCAGAATCACCAAGTAAAACTTGAATTGTGGTAATTTTTATATCTTCACGTTGACAGTTTTCCATGCTTTTCTTGTCGTTCTGTGCTGAGCTATTTTGCTAGTATTCTCCTTGAGGGCATTGTAGTCCCAAATTTTGGCCTCATCCGTAACTGTAAACTCCAGTGAGTTTCCTGAATGTGACAACATTTCCTGAAGCCTTATTTCCTTAGGGTGTTTTTTAGTGGATTAAATACTTCACTAAAATTACACTGCCTTCCCGTTTCTATTGGGGTGAGTCACAATGTGCTTCAGTTCTTCCAAGAGTTCCAGATATCCTTGAAAAACATGATGGACACTTACCTCATCTTTAGGAAGACTCTTTTCTTGTCTGAATAGAGAAGTGCCAGGTAGCAGTTCTTCATAGCAGGTCGATCATTCTCAGCCATAGGATTTAATCTCACAAAATCCAAAAGGTCATAGTTTCCTAAGCCTGGTGCGTGGATCTTTTGCATGGCAGAGAACATACCATGGTTGCCAAATCTAATTAAATAGGATATTGAACAGAGCTCTAATGTTTTTTATTTCAAGGTGGAAGACAACTCAATATACCATCCATTCTTCTGCAACCAAATACTAGTTGGTTTTTTTTTCTATAAATTGCTATGTAAATGGTAAAATGAAGTCTAATTACGGTACACATTAAAGTAAAATGTCACAATCACTCACAATAACTGTAGTGTTCTCCAATTTGATATATTATTAAAAAAAGAAACACACACAATTGTTAATTTTTCCTGTATTCTGAATATTAAATTCGATATCCAAGGATTTCCACTGTAATCAGATTTGCTGCCATTAAAAAGGAACATTAAAAAAACATTTCCTGGTTTTAGGATACCAGGCTGTTAATGGACATCTGGCATTTTTTTCTAATATTGCAAAATCCTAGTAATGATATATAACAAATTAAAATGTTCTATACATTAATAAAAGCAAACTGTTTGGGTCAGATGTTCTTTCCAAAGCATTCCTTTTCAACATCAAAGAAACTGCGGGAGACATCTTGTTTTGTTTTATATGAAAGACTGGAATTTAACATTGATGTAAAAAAAAAAAACATCAATTGCACTTGTGTGTTCCTTTGTAGTGGACAGTATGGGGTATATTACTAAGGTAAACAAATTCCTATGTTTTTGGTCATGTAATAAAACAGCTGTGGTTGCCTAAGTGTTAAAGGGAATTATATCACTCTCATCCTTGTCAAATGAGAAGGGAATCTGTCACTTTAGCAGCGTTGGGGACAGGTGTGTAGGGCAGAAACATGATCTATAATGTCTGCAGAGTCTTAAGAAAATGTGCCAATCAGCTGAAAGGGGATTTTACTTTGTTGACGCAATGGACATTTTGGCATCATCACACTACTTTGTATTTCATAATTCTGTTCAAATGCATACAAATTATATCAATGGTATAATCTAATGATAACTACATATAGAAACCTAGAATTTGGCAGCAGCTAAGAACCATTAGCCTAGGGTTTGTGACAACTTGGGGCAACTTGTGTTTTTGTAAGGTTTTTGTAAGAGGCAACCCCTCTTACAAAAACACAGGCACATACTAACACACACACTCGCTTCTACACCATACAATTACACATACATACTGTACATACACTACCTCCTGCTCACCTGTCCCTTGCACCCATAACTCCGGGCTCACATCTGACACTTTGCTACCATACTACCTCCCACATACATATGCTGACTCCAAATACTAATACACATACTCATGCTCACATCATATACCAACATACAAACACTCTAACACCATATGTGACACACACTCATGATGACTGCATCCTCCTACATGTGCTAGCGCATGCTAACACCATACACTAACACTTGCACATTCTACTGCTCTACAGTAGCACACTAGCACCATATGTTCACACACACTTGCTAACACTCATTCTACACACTCATTAACACCACACAGTTGCACATACACACACTCCCACTTTTTTATTTTCCTATATTAAGTGCTCTCCCTTCCCCTTTTACCTCGAGAAGGGCCCTTTAGGCAAGAAAACATAGAATTATTTTCCTGTTTTCAGCCCTCAAAACTTGAGTTGTGCAGTCCTGCCTTATCTAATAAGCTTATTTGAGCAGGGCCCTCCTTACCTATTGTTTCTGTAGGTTATTATGTTATATACTACTTGTTATGTCCTGTTTACCTATTGTACAGTGCAGTGGAATATGATACAATGTAAGTAAGAAAGTAGAATTTGCTAAATATATAATGAATAAGGCATACTTTAGACATTACAAGCTGTTTTCTCATGGAAATTCTCATTGCCTACTCAGAGACTGTGATCAAGTTGCTGACTTGCAATTGCTGCTCCTACAGTGAGTGACAGCAGATACAAGGGGTGGGGGTTAACATGTAATGCAATTCTGGCTTCAGATGGTGTGCTTTATACCTAACTGTTTAGGTTAAGTACTTTTTTTTAAACATAGTATGGCAACATAGTATTTCACCAAGTCTCTTTAATTTCTGTTTAACCACCCACTTCTCAGCCCTGGAGAAGTCAAAGTGGGACTAGTTCCATCACTATGTACTGTATGGCTAGTTCTGGCCCCTTGTCATAGACACACATGCTTGTTGTCTTCCATAAGGAGCAGGAGAAGGAGCAGCTCTGGGGAACCAGCCCTAGGTATCTGACACATATGGATATAAACGTTTCTCAGTGATGAGCCACACATATCCAGGTAGTTTGGGATATCAGGGCTAAAGATGAAATACCTCCCATAGAAGATGAAAGTATATTGAAGGAATGAATAAACACTAGAAAATATTATTATTTTCAAGAAGGTTAATTTTCACATCAGGTAGTGAAGTCTCAAGCGAGCGATGCGTGCCTTACAGGAAATTTCCACCATGCCTGAAATAGGACATATAAACCGTTTTATGTAATTCGTCCCATCCGTATGATCTATACAGGAGCAAATCACAGATTCCATGTAGAAACTAAAGTCCTTCACTGAAAAGATGTGTTTATCCAACTATGACTTCTTTTCTCGTGGTTACATACATAATCATAACATAATAACCACTCTGCACACAAACTGATATATAATACATATATCACTGAATATATTCAATAAATTCATTTCTTATGTAACGTCATCACAAAGCAATATAAATCACAATTCATGATATACATACCAAAAAGATCTTTTAATAACTTCTTTGGCTAATAAAGTGGTATTCACTCTGCTAAATAAATGCGTGTTATTCATACATGTAAAAACATATATACTGTATTAAATTACAAGGTCTGCCAAGTCCACTGTGAATATATTCTAGAACTGATCTGTACACTCTGCTAGTCATTTGCTAGAAATGTATAGATATTTACATAAAAATATGTTTTAATAACTTACCTTATCTGCCTCATGCTACATTTGCATCATAGAGGCTTGGATAAAACATTTTATACAGCATGACCACTGGCTTCAACATCTAATTATGTTAATCAAGTCCCTCTACCATAAAGTTTGGTCAATAGCATTTATTTTATTTTTAATAATAATGTGATTGCTATTGTTTCATGGCTATTGTTATCCTTTGAAAACCTCTTGAACTAAATAATCTAAATAATCTTGGTATTCCAATATCCAATCATAATAAACTAAACATGAATGCATATTAAAATTAAATATGCATTTTTAGTCTGGTAGAAAACCCCCCCCACACAAAATGGGCTAAAATGCTCCTCCACTCTCTGTAATTGAAATATCCAATCACTTTCAGAAAAGGACTCCCGCTGAAAATGTGCATGTGCACTGGGGTCTTGTTAGAGCCCCCCAAAAATCTTGTGTGAGCCAGCACTGAAGCTGGACGGAGGACTGACCAACATCTGCATGGAGGGCAAGGGAAACATCATGGGGTGTACCTTACCCTGGAGTATAGGATTAACCCGTGACAGGCTTTTCCCAGGAGGAGCCCCAGGCAGAGGATTTTGGGAAGGCAAGACAATATAGAAGGTGGTTCTCTGACTAGGGCTCCAACTCTTTTCTTATCTGGAGCCTGTTTCCCTACCCACCCCCTACCTTTGCTGGATGTTGGTGGTAGCTTTAAAAGGGGGGGGTCTATTTCTTGTGTGAGGACTGGTTGTCTTCAGGCAGCCAGCTTGGATTCACCAGCTATAAAGGTGGCTTGTGATAGGCTTGTATCCCTGGGATGACCTGGTCGGACACTACTATGTGAGGTGGAATGTCCAATAACCAATGGGTAAGAAGAAATGTTAGCCCTGAACTGACCTCATCCTATTTCTATATCATGGTTATTTACAACCAAACCCGTTGCTTGGTCATTTTTGGTTTGTCATTGTGTTGAATACACCTTTTGCCTATTAACTCCAGCATGACTTGTTTGTGTACTAGCAGGGGATTTCAAATGTGGGTGCTTCACCAGTCAAATACCTCACGCTTGCGCAATGATAAGAAAGAAATGCATTCAATTTATTGAAAAAGATAAAATCTATAGAGAGGATTCTGATGAATCCCACTACACATAAAAAATATTAATTTTAACGTAAAACTCAGCTGCGGCCTACGTCAGTCCTGCTGCAAAACCAGGAGCATATTGCCCTCTGGGGTGATCAGGCTGCTCCATGGGCCGGTTACAGAGGAGATCTTTGATCTTCCCAACTGGCCCAGTTACACTGCACTGTGCCGACATCATATCACAGCGCTCTGTGTCTTAAGGGCACAGTGTGCATTTTAATGCAGGGAAGACGTCAACCACATGTGAGTGAGGTAAATACCGTACATCTGAGAAGGTAAATACATTTCTGTCCTTGTACATAAAGCAAGGTCCATAAAGACATGGGTGAATGAGTTTGGTGCGGAAGAACTTGACTGGCCTTCACAGAGCCTTGACCTCAACCCTATTGAGAGATTGCGAGCCAGGCCTTCTCGGCAAACATCAATGCCTGACCTCACAAATGCTCCACTGGATGAATGGGCGAAAATCCCCACAGCCTTCCCAGAAGAGTGGAGGCTGTTATAGCTGCAAAAGGGGGACCAACTACATATTAATGCCCATAGGTTTGGAACTGGATGTCCAAAAAGTTGATATTGGTGTAATCATCCACATTCTTTAGGTCATATTGTATATGTTACATCTTATGTTATAGTCAGAATTCCTTAAGAGCCCTGTTTACATTTTGTTTCTGTTCAAATTGTTGTGTTCTGTCCTGTTTATAATGCTGCGCAATATTATGAAGCTATATAAATCAATATTAATAAGGGTGGTCACTTCACTATAGAAAATCTTTGAACCAAAATCTTGTCACTCTACGTGTGTTGTTTTATTATGGAGCAAATTAAAGCAAAGTACCAATGTTAGACAAAAATAAACCAGTGACTGCACGTTTTCAATAATAAATACAGACGTTATCAGTATCAGACTACACACGCACCAACAACCCCTAGCGGACCCATGGACTTCAGGAGCCCACCTTACACCCCCAATTTACTTAATTGCTTTAACTCATTCACATCCATGAACACACATTCATTAAATCTCTTTGTTTCTACTTTGTTTTCTATATAAATTCCCTCTTTGAACTTGCTATGTTTGTTCCAGTCACTTGGAAATGTTCGCTTTTGTTTTTATTCCCATGACCCTTAAGCTTTGACCCAGTCCGGGTTTCTGTTGTAGATTTACTCTTTTCTGAGGGCATTAGAGATTGTAAAGTTTACATACACATCACTTACGCATGACTTCCGGTTCTAGGGCTTCTTGTTTACACACCTGCAGCAACCGGTAAGTATTCTGTTTACACTAATTAATGTTTATGTGGTTGCATTTATAAAAAAAATTCTGGGCAAGGACTTAAAAAGTAAATGAAATTCTGTTAGTTTTCCTATGGAAAAAACATTTTCTTGGAGCACTGATGGGGAAATGTCACATATTTTAGGATTACCAATAGAGCTTTTAAATTTTGTTTGACCGTAAGCGTAATTGTTTTGTAGATAGCAGTCTAAACGTTTACCTCATGGTAGCAGAGAATGGTGTCTTAGTGTCAGGATGGTGTCAGACACAATGCATCAATTTCAAGTATCCCAGAGTAAGTCGCACTGTGTCATAACTTATAATATATAATACAGACCTATGTATTTGGACCCACATTTCACTATACAGCCCAGCTTGGTACATTACCAGTGCTTAGTTGTTACGATTTTGCCACTTTATCCTGGTATTGTTTATTAGTTTTAACTCAGCTTGTCTCCGTGCTTTATTAACCTGTGCTGCATGCCCTGGTCTACTAAATGAGTTTTGCTATGCCCTTTGACTATAACACTTTTGCCTGTGACTCTGGTCAGAAACCTCCTGGACTGTTGTATCTCCTTCCTTCCCACTACTGGGATCATCCTATTCACAGAATGGTGACAGAACAACTAAACCATGTTATGGATCCAACAGGCATAGCTATGACTTTATCACAGGGATCCCCAAACTCGGCCCTCCAGCTGCTGCAGGACTACATCTCCCATAATGCTCCTTCAGCTAAGGGACTGGCTGAGGAGTATGGGAGATGTAGTCCTGCAGCAGCTGGAGGGCCGAGTTTGGAGATCCCTGCTTTATCAGATATGCCCCCGCAATTGAAAAAAAAGTTGCAGATTATGTTGAGTTTTCAGACACAATATGCTGGACTAGGACCTTTGTAACCAAGGCTCCTTGCAATGCATGCTACCCCTACTTCTGTTTCCCGAACAATGCGTCGACAGAAGCATCTGAAAACCCGTTACCGTTGCCTGAAAAATTTAAAGGGGGCTGGACTAATTTTGTCACCTGTATGAATAGTTGCCATCTATTATTTTATGTAAATCACTATACATACATCTCAGAGGAGGAGAAGCCCATCATCTTCCTTTGACAAGGCCAGCAACCAATAGAGGAGGATGTTGCTATTTGACTAATTAGGTTTGTTTGGGATTTTCAGACACTCTCAAAGATAATACAGTCATATGTGGCACATCATACATCTTGAAGGAATTGGTGTTCCTGGCAGTGAAAAGCCTGTATTTCTCCTACAGTTGGATGATTGTACAGTGGAAGATCAGTGACTCATGGGTCTGCAGCAACATTATGGACCATCCGTTGGCTCTTGTCACCATGCACACCATAAGAGAAAAACCCAAGCTTTGCTTTGGGGCGGATCCTGTATGTGGCACCCCCCCCACACACACTTTAAAACTGCATAGCTTCTATCGTTATATACTGGCGCAGACACTGAAGGTGGTACAGCATTACTGTTATCATTGTATACTGAGGCAGACATTGACGGTAGTACAGCATAACACCTATCACTATATACTGAGGCAGACATTGATGGTGGTACAGCATAACACCTATCATTATATACTGAGGCAGACATTGACGGATGTACAGCATAACACCTATCACTATATACTGAGGCAGACATTGACAGTGGTACAGCGTAATTCCTATCACTATACATTGAGCCAGTCATTGACAATAGTGTAGCATAACTCCTATCACTTAATTGTCCGGCTTAGTAGTAGGGATGTATATATATATATATATGTGATTGTTAACAGCAATCACACTCCTATCATGTCCAGGTTCTAGCATGTACTGGTTGCCTGGGCATAACAGGAGTGTGATAGGAGTGTGCAATCATATATATATATGCATGACATATGCATAGGCATAACAGGAGTGTGATAGGAGTGTGAAATTATATATATATATATTGTTATTATTATTGTTCACATGTGAACTC